>JANJGN010003134.1:0-50743 GCA_026770705.1 Isurus oxyrinchus
GCCATGAGCTTTTGAGATGTTTTGATTAGTTTTTGGGTGTTATGATGAGTTTTTGATGGTGTACTGATCATTTTTTAATGTATTGTCATCAGCTTTTGGATGTGCTGTGATCAATATTTGGAGATATTGTGATGCATTCTTGGAGGTGTTATGATCAGTTTTTGAAGGTGTTGTGATGCGGTTTTTGGAAGTTTTCTGATTAGTTTTTGGACCTGTTTTGATGAGTCTTTGGAGGTGTTGTGATGAGTTTTTGAGTGTGTTGTGTCGAATTTTTCAAGCTGTTGTGATGCGTTTAGGAAGTGTTATGTTGTTTTTTGAAATTGTCATAATGAGTGTCTGAAAGTGTTATGAGGAGATCTGGATGTGTTAGTGATGAGTTTTTTCTCGATGTTGTGATGAGTTTTTTGAAGGTGATATGATGTTAATTTGGTATTGTCATGAGCTTTTGAGATGTTGTGATTGGTTTTTGGTGTTATGAATGGTTTTTGAAGGCGTTCTGGATTGTTTTTAAAAAGTTTTCCTCAGTTTCTGGAGGTGTTGTGATGAATATTTGGAGATAGTGTGATGCATTTTTGGAGGTGGTGTGATGAGTTTTTGAAGGGTTGTGTAATGCTGTTTTGGAAGTGTTCTGATTAGTTTTTGTACCTGTTTTGATGAGTCTTTAAATGTCTTATGATGAGTTTTTGAGTGTGTTGTGTTCAATTTTTCAAGCTGTTGCGATGCGTTTTTGGAAGTTTTATGTGATTTTGAAATTGTCGTGATGTGTGTCCTGAAAGTGTAATGAAGAGCTTTGCATGTGTTTTGATGAGTTTTTGAGATTTGTAATGAGTTTTTGAAGCTGTGATGATTAGTTTTAGAGATGTTGTGATGAGTTTTTGAATGTGCTCTGTTCAGTTTTTGGAAGTGTTGTAATGTGTTTTGGAGATGTTATTATGGGTGTTTGAATGTGTTGTGGTGTGATTTTGAAAGGTTTGTGATGGGTTTTTGAAGGTGTTGTGCTGAATTTTTGGAGGTGTTGTGATCAGTGTTTGGAGATGTTGTGATGAGTTTTTGCTGGTGTTGTGATGTGAGTTTTTCAAGGTGGCGTGTTGAATTTTTCAAGCTGTTGTGATGCGTTTTTAGAAGTGTTATGTGTTTCTGAAATTTTCGTGATGATTGTCTGAAAGTGTTATGGGGAGTTCTGGACGTGTTGTGATGAGATTTTCTAGATGTTGTAATGAGTTTTTGAAGCTGCGATGATTAGTTTTCAGAGATTTTGTGATGAGTTTTTGAACGTGATAGGATGTGCATTTGGTGTGGCCATGAGCTTTTGAGATGTTCTATTTAGTTTTTGGGTGTTATGATGAGTTTTTGAAGATGTTCTGATCATTTTTTAATGTATTGTCATCAGCTTTTGGATGTGCTGTGATCAATATTTGGAGATATTGTGATGCATTCTTGGAGGTGTTATGATCAGTTTTTGAAGGTGTTGTGATGCAGTTTTGGATGTTTTCTGATTAGTTTTTGGACCTGTTTTGATGAGTCTTTGGAGGTGTTGTGATGAGTTTTTGAGTGTGTTGTATCGAATTTTCCAGCTGTTGTGATGCGTTTTTGGAAGTGTTATGTGTTTTTGAAATTGTCATAACGAGTGTCTGAAAGTGTTATGAGGAGATCTGGATGTGTTGTGATGAGTTTTTCTCGATGTTGTGATGAATTTTTGAAGGTGATATGATGTTAATTTGGTATTGTCATGAGCTTTTGAGATGTTGTGATTGGTTTTTAGTGTTATGAATGGTTTTTGAAGGCGTTCTGGATTGTTTTTAAAAAGTTTTCCTCAGTTTCTGGAGGTGTTGTGATGAATATTTGGAGATAGTGTGATGCATTTTTGGATGTGTTGTGATGAGTTTTTCTAGATGTTGTGATGAGTTTATGAACCTGTGATGACTAGATTTTAGAGATGTTGTGATGAGTTTTTGAAAGTGATATGATGTGAATTTGGTATTGTCATGATCTTTTGAGATGTTGTGATTTGTTTTTGGTGTTATGAATGGTTTTTGAAGATGTTGTGAATTGTTTTTAAAATGTTTTCCTCAGTTTTTGGAGGTGTTGTGATGAATATGTGGAGATATTGTGATGCATTTTTGGAGGTGTTGTGATGCAGTTTTGGAAGTGTTCTGATTTGTTTTTGGGCCTGTTTTGATGAGTCTTTGAAGGTGTGGTGATGAGTTTTTGAGGGTGTTGTGTTGAATTTTTCAAGCTGTTGCGATGCGTTTTTGGAAGTGTTATGTGATTTTGAAATTGTCGTGATGAGTGTCTGAAAGTGTAATGAAGAGCTTTGCATGTGTTGTGATGAGTTTTTGAGATTTTGTAATGAGTTTTTGAAGCTGTGATGATTAGTTTTTAGAGATGTTGTGATGAGTTTTTGAATGTGCTGTGTTCAGTTTTTGGAAGTGGTGTAATGAGTTTTTGGAAATGTTCTTATGGGTATTTGAATGTGTTGTGGTGTGATTTTGCAAGTTTGTGATGGGTTTTTGAAGGTGTTGTGATGAATTTTTGGAGGTGTTGTGATCAGTGTTTGGAGATGTTGTGATGAGTTTTTGCAGGTGTTGTGATGAGTTTTTCAAGGTGTTGTGTTGAATTTTTCAAGCTGTTGTGATGCGTTTTTAGAAGTGTTATGTGTTTCTGAAATTTTCGTGATGATTGTCTGAAAGTGTTATGGGGAGTTCTGGACGTGTTGTGATGAGTTTTTCTAGATGTTGTAATGAGTTTTTGAAGCTGCGATGATTAGTTTTTAGAGATTTTGTGATGAGTTTTTGAACGTGATAGGATGTGCCTTTGGTGTGGCCATGAGCTTTTGAGATGTTCTGATTAGTTTTTGGGTGTTATGATGAGTTTTTGAAGGTGTTCTGATCATTTTTTAATGTATTGTCATCAGCTTTTGGATGTGCTGTGATCAATATTTGGAGATATTGTGATGCATTCTTGGAGGTGTTATGATCAGTTTTTGAAGGTGTTGTGATGCGGTTTTGCAAGTTTTCTGATTAGTTTTTGGACCTGTTTTGATGAGTCTTTGGAGGTGTTGTGATGAGTTTTTGAGTGTGTTGTGTCGAATTTTTCAAGCTGTTGTGATGCGTTTTTGGAAGTGTTATGTGTTTTTGAAATTGTCATAATGAGTGTCTGAAAGTGTTATGAGGAGATCTGGATGTGTAGTGATGAGTTTTTCTAGATGTTGTGATGGGTTTTTGAAGGTGATATGATGTTAATTTGGTATTGTCATGAGCTTTTGAGATGTTGTGATTGGTTTTTGGTGTTATGAATGGTTTTTGAAGGCGTTCTGGATTGTTTTTTAAAAGTTTTCCTCAGTTTCTGGAGGTGTTGTGATGAATATTTGGAGATAGTGTGATGCATTTTTGGAGGTGGTGTGATGAGTTTTTGAAGGTGTTGTAATGCTGTTTTGGAAGTGTTCTGATTAGTTTTTGTACCTGTTTTGATGAGTCTTTAAATGTCTTATGATGAGTTTTTGAGTGTGTTGTGTTCAATTTTTCAAGCTGTTGCGATGCGTTTTTGGAAGTTTTATGTGATTTTGAAATTGTCGTGATGTGTGTCTGAAAGTGTAATGAAGAGCTTTGCATGTGTTTTGATGAGTTTTTGAGATTTTGTAATGAGTTTTTGAAGCTGTGATGATTAGTTTTTAGAGATGTTGTGATGAGTTTTTGAATGTGCTGTGTTCAGTTTTTGGAAGTGTTGTAATGTGTTTTTGGAGATGTTATTATGGGTGTTTGAATGTGTTGTGGTGTGATTTTGAAGGTTTGTGATGGGTTTTTGAAGGTGTTGTGCTGAATTTTTGGAAGTGTTGTGATCAGTGTTTGGAGATGTTGTGATGAGTTTTTGCTGGTGTTGTGATGAGTTTTTCAAGGTGCCGTGTTGAATTTTTCAAGCTGTTGTGATGCGTTTTTAGAAGTGTTATGTGTTTCTGAAATTTTCGTGATGATTGTCTGAAAGTGTTATGGGGAGTTCTGGACGTGTTGTGATGAGAATTTCTAGATGTTGTAATGAGTTTTTCAAGCTGCGATGATTAGTTTTTAGAGATTTTGTGATGAGTTTTTGAACGTGATAGGATGTGCGTTTGGTGTGGCCATGAGCTTTTGAGATGTTCTATTTAGTTTTTGGGTGTTATGATGAGTTTTTGAAGGTGTTCTGATCATTTTTTAATGTATTGTCATCAGCTTTTGGATGTGCTGTGATCAATATTTGGAGATATTGTGATGCATTCTTGGAGGTGTTATGATCAGTTTTTGAAGGTGTTGTGATGCAGTTTGGGAAGTTTTCTGATTAGTTTTTGGACCTGTTTTGATGAGTCTTTGGAGGTGTTGTGATGAGTTTTTGAGTGTGTTGTGTCGAATTTTTCAAGCTGTTGTGATGCGTTTTTGGAAGTGTTATGTGTTTTTGAAATTGTCATAACGAGTGTCTGAAAGTGTTATGAGGAGATCTGGATGTGTTGTGATGAGTTTTTCTCGATGTTGTGATGAATTTTTGAAGGTGATATGATGTTAATTTGGTATTGTCATGAGCTTTTGAGATGTTGTGATTGGTTTTTGGTGTTATGAATGGTTTTTGAAGGCGTTCTGGATTGTTTTTAAAAAGTTTTCCTCAGTTTCTGGAGGTGTTGTGATGAATATTTGGAGATAGTGTGATGCATTTTTGGATGTGTTGTGATGAGTTTTTCTAGATGTTGTGATGAGTTTATGAAGCTGTGATGACTAGTTTTTAGAGATGTTGTGATGAGTTTTTGAAAGTCATATGATGTGAATTTGGTATTGTCATGATCTTTTGAGATGTTGTGATTGGTTTTTGGTGTTATGAACGGTTTTTGAAGATGTTGTGAATTGTTTTTAAAATGTTTTCCTCAGTTTTTGGAGGTGTTGTGATGAATATGTGGAGATATTGTGATGCATTTTTGGAGGTGTTGTGATGCAGTTTTGGAAGTGTTCTGATTAGTTTTAGGGCCTGTTTTGATGAGTCTTTGAAGGTGTTGTGATGAGTTTTTGAGGGTGTTGTGTTGAATTTTTCAAGCTGTTGCGATGCGTTTTTGGAAGTGTTATGTGATTTTGAAATTGTCGTGATGAGTGTCTGAAAGTGTAATGAAGAGCTTTGCATGTGTTGTGATGAGTTTTTGAGATTTTGTAATGAGTTTTTGAAGCTGTGATGATTAGTTTTTAGAGATGTTGTGATGAGTTTTTGAATGTGCTGTGTTCAGTTTTTGGAAGTGGTGTAATGAGTTTTTGGAAATGTTCTTATGGGTATTTGAATGTGTTGTGGTGTGATTTTGCAGGTTTGTGATGGGTTTTTGAAGGTGTTGTGATGAATTTTTGGAGGTGTTGTGATCAGTGTTTGGAGATGTTGTGACGAGTTTTTGCAGGTGTTGTGATGAGTTTTTCAAGGTGTAGTGTTGAATTTTTCAAGCTGTTGTGATGCGTTTTTAGAAGTGTTATGTGTTTCTGAAATTTTCGTGATGAGTGTCTGAAAGTGTTATGGGGAGTTCTGGACGTGTTGTGGTGAATTTTTCTGGATGTTGTGATGAGTTTTTGAAGCTGCGATGATTAGTTTTTAGAGATTTTGTGATGAATTTTTGAACATGATAGGATGTGCGTTTGGTGTGGTCATGAGCATTTGAGATGTTCTGATTAGTTGTTGGGTGTGATGATGAGTTTTTGAAGGTGTTCTGATCATTTTTTAATGTATTGTCATCAGCTTTTGGAGGTGTTGTGATCATTATTTGGAGATATTGTGATGCATTTTTGGAGGTGTTATGATGAGTCTTTGGAGGTGTTGTGATGCGTTTTTGGAGGTGTTGTGTTCAGTACTTGGAAGTGTCATGATGAGATTTTGCATATGTTATTATGAGTTTTTGTAGGTGTTGTGATGTGCTTTCGATGGCTTGTGATGGGTATTTGAAGGTATTGTGATGAATGTTTGGATGTGTTATGATCGGTTTCTAAAGGTGTTGAGATCAAGGTGTTTTGAAGGTGTTGTGATGAATTGTTGGTGTTTTGATGAGTTTTAGGTGATGTGATGAGATTCAATTGTGTTGTGATGAGTTTGTTGATGATGCTGAGGTTTTAGGCATGTTGTGATGTGTTTTTGGCACTATAATGAAAATTGGAATGTGTTATGAGGTTTTGGAAGTGTTGTGATTAGTTTTTTAAGGTGTTTTGATGTCTTTTTGGTGATTTTGTGATTTTTTTTGAGGAGGTTGTGATGCGTTTTTCAAGGCGCTATGATAAGCTCTTACTACTGTGCTGATTTGTTCGAGCTGTTGTGATGTGTTTCTGAAGCTGTGTTGATTGGTTTTTGGAGATGTGTGATGAGTTTATGAAGGTGATGTGATGTGTGTTTGGTGTTGTGATGAGCTTTTGGAGATTTTGTGATTAGTTTTTGGAAGTGTTGTGATGAGTTTTTGAAGATGTGATGAGTTTTTGAAGATGTTGTGATGAATTTTTTGAGGTGTTGTGTTCAGTTTATTGGAAGTGGTGTAATGAGTTTTTGGAGATATTTTTATGAGTTTTTGTAGGTGTTGTGGTGTGATTTTGAATATTTGTGATGGGTTTTTGAAGGTGTTGTGACGAATTTTTGGAAGGGCTGTGATCAGTGTTTGGAGATGTTGTGATGAGTTTTTGAACGTGCTGTGTTCAGTTTTTGGAAGTGGTGTAATGAGTTTTTGGAAATGTTCTTATGGGTATTTGAATATGTTGTGGTGTGATTTTGAAGGTTTGTGATGGGTTTTTGAAGGTGTTGTGATGAATTTTTGGAGGTGTTGTGATCAGTGTTTGGAGATGTTGTGATGAGTTTTTGCAGGTGTTGTGATGAGTTTTTCAAGGTGTTGTGTTGAATTTTTCAAGCTGTTGTGATGCGTTATTAGAAGTGTTATGTGTTTCTGAAATTTTCGTGGTGATTGTCTGAAAGTGTTATGAGGAGTTCTGGACGTGTTGTGATGAGTTTTTCTAGATGTTGTAATGAGTTTTTGAAGCTGCGATGATTAGTTTTTAGAGATTTTGTGATGAGTTTTTGAACGTGATAGGATGTGCGTTTGGTGTGGCCATGAGCTTTTGAGATGTTTTGATTAGTTTTTGGGTGTTATGATGAGTTTTTGATGGTGTACTGATCATTTTTTAATGTATTGTCATCAGCTTTTGGATGTGCTGTGATCAATATTTGGAGATATTGTGATGCATTCTTGGAGGTGTTATGATCAGTTTTTGAAGGTGTTGTGATGCGGTTTTGCAAGTTTTCTGATTAGTTTTTGGACCTGTTTTGATGAGTCTTTGGAGGTGTTGTGATGAGTTTTTGAGTGTGTTGTGTCGAATTTTTCAAGCTGTTGTGATGCGTTTTAGGAAGTGTTATGTGTTTTTGAAATTGTCATAATGAGTGTCTGAAAGTGTTATGAGGAGATCTGGATGTGTAGTGATGAGTTTTTCTAGATGTTGTGATGAGTTTTTGAAGGTGATATGATGTTAATTTGGTATTGTCATGAGCTTTTGAGATGTTGTGATTGGTTTTTGGTGTTATGAATGGTTTTTGAAGGCGTTCTGGATTGTTTTTAAAAAGTTTTCCTCAGTTTCTGGAGGTGTTGTGATGAATATTTGGAGATAGTGTGATGCATTTTTGGAGGTGGTGTGATGAGTTTTTGAAGGTGTTGTAATGCTGTTTTGGAAGTGTTCTGATTAGTTTTTGTACCTGTTTTGATGAGTCTTTAAATGTCTTATGATGAGTTTTTGAGTGTGTTGTGTTCAATTTTTCAAGCTGTTGCGATGCGTTTTTGGAAGTTTTATGTGATTTTGAAATTGTCGTGATGTGTGTCTGAAAGTGTAATGAAGAGCTTTGCATGTGTTTTGATGAGTTTTTGAGATTTTGTAATGAGTTTTTGAAGCTGTGATGATTAGTTTTTAGAGATGTTGTGATGAGTTTTTGAATGTGCTGTGTTCAGTTTTTGGAAGTGTTGTAATGTGTTTTTGGAGATGTTATTATGGGTGTTTGAATGTGTTGTGGTGTGATTTTGAAGGTTTGTGATGGGTTTTTGAAGGTGTTGTGCTGAATTTTTGGAGGTGTTGTGATCAGTGTTTGGAGATGTTGTGATGCGTTTTTGCTGGTGTTGTGATGAGTTTTTCAAGGTGGCGTGTTGAATTTTTCAAGCTGTTGTGATGCGTTTTTAGAAGTGTTATGTGTTTCTGAAATTTTCGTGATGATTGTCTGAAAGTGTTATGGGGAGTTCTGGACGTGTTGTGATGAGATTTTCTAGATGTTGTAATGAGTTTTTGAAGCTGCGATGATTAGTTTTCAGAGATTTTGTGATGAGTTTTTGAACGTGATAGGATGTGCGTTTGGTGTGGCCATGAGCTTTTGAGATGTTCTATTTAGTTTTTGGGTGTTATGATGAGTTTTTGAAGGTGTTCTGATCATTTTTTAATGTATTGTCATCAGCTTTTGGATGTGCTGTGATCAATATTTGGAGATATTGTGATGCATTCTTGGAGGTGTTATGATCAGTTTTTGAAGGTGTTGTGATGCAGTTTTGGATGTTTTCTGATTAGTTTTTGGACCTGTTTTGATGAGTCTTTGGAGGTGTTGTGATGAGTTTTTGAGTGTGTTGTGTCAAATTTTTCAAGCTGTTGTGATGCGTTTTTGGAAGTGTTATGTGTTTTTGAAATTGTCATAACGAGTGTCTGAAAGTGTTATGAGGAGATCTGGATGTGTTGTGATGAGTTTTTCTCGATGTTGTGATGAATTTTTGAAGGTGATATGATGTTAATTTGGTATTGTCATGAGCTTTTGAGATGTTGTGATTGGTTTTTAGTGTTATGAATGGTTTTTGAAGGCGTTCTGGATTGTTTTTAAAAAGTTTTCCTCAGTTTCTGGAGGTGTTGTGATGAATATTTGGAGATAGTGTGATGCATTTTTGGATGTGTTGTGATGAGTTTTTCTAGATGTTGTGATGAGTTTATGAAGCTGTGATGACTAGATTTTAGAGATGTTGTGATGAGTTTTTGAAAGTGATATGATGTGAATTTGGTATTGTCATGATCTTTTGAGATGTTGTGATTTGTTTTTGGTGTTATGAATGGTTTTTGAAGATGTTGTGAATTGTTTTTAAAATGTTTTCCTCAGTTTTTGGAGGTGTTGTGATGAATATGTGGAGATATTGTGATGCATTTTTGGAGGTGTTGTGATGCAGTTTTGGAAGTGTTCTGATTAGTTTTTGGGCCTGTTTTGATGAGTCTTTGAAGGTGTGGTGATGAGTTTTTGAGGGTGTTGTGTTGAATTTTTCAAGCTGTTGCGATGCGTTTTTGGAAGTGTTATGTGATTTTGAAATTGTCGTGATGAGTGTCTGAAAGTGTAATGAAGAGCTTTGCATGTGTTGTGATGAGTTTTTGAGATTTTGTAATGAGTTTTTGAAGCTGTGATGATTAGTTTTTAGAGATGTTGTGATGAGTTTTTGAATGTGCTGTGTTCAGTTTTTGGAAGTGGTGTAATGAGTTTTTGGAAATGTTCTTATGGGTATTTGAATGTGTTGTGGTGTGATTTTGCAAGTTTGTTGAAGGTGGGGTTTGTTGGGTTTTTGAAGGTGTTGTGATGAATTTTTGGAGGTGTTGTGATCAGTGTTTGGAGATGTTGTGACGAGTTTTTGCAGGTGTTGTGATGAGTTTTTCAAGGTGTTGTGTTGAATTTTTCAAGCTGTTGTGATGCGTTTTTAGAAGTGTTATGTGTTTCTGAAATTTTCGTGATGATTGTCTGAAAGTGTTATGGGGAGTTCTGTACGTGTTGTGATGAGTTTTTCTAGATGTTGTAATGAGTTTTTGAAGCTGCGATGATTAGTTTTTAGAGATTTTGTGATGAGTTTTTGAACGTGATAGGATGTGCCTTTGGTGTGGCCATGAGCTTTTGAGATGTTCTGATTAGTTTTTGGGTGTTATGATGAGTTTTTGAAGGTGTTCTGATCATTTTTTAATGTATTGTCATCAGCTTTTGGATGTGCTGTGATCAATATTTGGAGATATTGTGATGCATTCTTGGAGGTGTTATGATCAGTTTTTGAAGGTGTTGTGATGCGGTTTTGCAAGTTTTCTGATTAGTTTTTGGACCTGTTTTGATGAGTCTTTGGAGGTGTTGTGATGAGTTTTTGAGTGTGTTGTGTCGAATTTTTCAAGCTGTTGTGATGCGTTTTTGGAAGTGTTATGTGTTTTTGAAATTGTCATAATGAGTTTCTGAAAGTGTTATGAGGAGATCTGGATGTGTAGTGATGAGTTTTTCTAGATGTTGTGATGGGTTTTTGAAGGTGATATGATGTTAATTTGGTATTGTCATGAGCTTTTGAGATGTTGTGATTGGTTTTTGGTGTTATGAATGGTTTTTGAAGGCGTTCTGGATTGTTTTTAAAAAGTTTTCCTCAGTTTCTGGAGGTGTTGTGATGAATATTTGGAGATAGTGTGATGCATTTTTGGAGGTGGTGTGATGAGTTTTTGAAGGTGTTGTAATGCTGTTTTGGAAGTGTTCTGATTAGTTTTTGTACCTGTTTTGATGAGTCTTTAAATGTCTTATGATGAGTTTTTGAGTGTGTTGTGTTCAATTTTTCAAGCTGTTGCGATGCGTTTTTGGAAGTTTTATGTGATTTTGAAATTGTCGTGATGTGTGTCTGAAAGTGTAATGAAGAGCTTTGCATGTGTTTTGATGAGTTTTTGAGATTTTGTAATGAGTTTTTGAAGCTGTGATGATTAGTTTTTAGAGATGTTGTGATGAGTTTTTGAATGTGCTGTGTTCAGTTTTTGGAAGTGTTGTAATGTGTTTTTGGAGATGTTATTATGGGTGTTTGAATGTGTTGTGGTGTGATTTTGAAGGTTTGTGATGGGTTTTTGAAGGTGTTGTGCTGAATTTTTGGAAGTGTTGTGATCAGTGTTTGGAGATGTTGTGATGAGTTTTTGCTGGTGTTGTGATGAGTTTTTCAAGGTGCCGTGTTGAATTTTTCAAGCTGTTGTGATGCGTTTTTAGAAGTGTTATGTGTTTCTGAAATTTTCGTGATGATTGTCTGAAAGTGTTATGGGGAGTTCTGGACGTGTTGTGATGAGAATTTCTAGATGTTGTAATGAGTTTTTGAAGCTGCGATGATTAGTTTTTAGAGATTTTGTGATGAGTTTTTGAACGTGATAGGATGTGCGTTTGGTGTGGCCATGAGCTTTTGAGATGTTCTATTTAGTTTTTGGGTGTTATGATGAGTTTTTGAAGGTGTTCTGATCATTTTTTAATGTATTGTCATCAGCTTTTGGATGTGCTGTGATCAATATTTGGAGATATTGTGATGCATTCTTGGAGGTGTTATGATCAGTTTTTGAAGGTGTTGTGATGCAGTTTTGGAAGTTTTCTGATTAGTTTTTGGACCTGTTTTGATGAGTCTTTGGAGGTGTTGTGATGAGTTTTTGAGTGTGTTGTGTCGAATTTTTCAAGCTGTTGTGATGCGTTTTTGGAAGTGTTATGTGTTTTTGAAATTGTCATAATGAGTGTCTGAAAGTGTTATGAGGAGATCTGGATGTGTAGTGATGAGTTTTTCTAGATGTTGTGATGGGTTTTTGAAGGTGATATGATGTTAATTTGGTATTGTCATGAGCTTTTGAGATGTTGTGATTGGTTTTTGGTGTTATGAATGGTTTTTGAAGGCGTTCTGGATTGTTTTTAAAAAGTTTTCCTCAGTTTCTGGAGGTGTTGTGATGAATATTTGGAGATAGTGTGATGCATTTTTGGAGGTGGTGTGATGAGTTTTTGAAGGTGTTGTAATGCTGTTTTGGAAGTGTTCTGATTAGTTTTTGTACCTGTTTTGATGAGTCTTTAAATGTCTTATGATGAGTTTTTGAGTGTGTTGTGTTCAATTTTTCAAGCTGTTGCGATGCGTTTTTGGAAGTTTTATGTGATTTTGAAATTGTCGTGATGTGTGTCTGAAAGTGTAATGAAGAGCTTTGCATGTGTTTTGATGAGTTTTTGAGATTTTGTAATGAGTTTTTGAAGCTGTGATGATTAGTTTTTAGAGATGTTGTGATGAGTTTTTGAATGTGCTGTGTTCAGTTTTTGGAAGTGTTGTAATGTGTTTTTGGAGATGTTATTATGGGTGTTTGAATGTGTTGTGGTGTGATTTTGAAGGTTTGTGATGGGTTTTTGAAGGTGTTGTGCTGAATTTTTGGAGGTGTTGTGATCAGTGTTTGGAGATGTTGTGATGCGTTTTTGCTGGTGTTGTGATGAGTTTTTCAAGGTGGCGTGTTGAATTTTTCAAGCTGTTGTGATGCGTTTTTAGAAGTGTTATGTGTTTCTGAAATTTTCGTGATGATTGTCTGAAAGTGTTATGGGGAGTTCTGGACGTGTTGTGATGAGATTTTCTAGATGTTGTAATGAGTTTTTGAAGCTGCGATGATTAGTTTTCAGAGATTTTGTGATGAGTTTTTGAACGTGATAGGATGTGCGTTTGGTGTGGCCATGAGCTTTTGAGATGTTCTATTTAGTTTTTGGGTGTTATGATGAGTTTTTGAAGGTGTTCTGATCATTTTTTAATGTATTGTCATCAGCTTTTGGATGTGCTGTGATCAATATTTGGAGATATTGTGATGCATTCTTGGAGGTGTTATGATCAGTTTTTGAAGGTGTTGTGATGCAGTTTTGGATGTTTTCTGATTAGTTTTTGGACCTGTTTTGATGAGTCTTTGGAGGTGTTGTGATGAGTTTTTGAGTGTGTTGTGTCAAATTTTTCAAGCTGTTGTGATGCGTTTTTGGAAGTGTTATGTGTTTTTGAAATTGTCATAACGAGTGTCTGAAAGTGTTATGAGGAGATCTGGATGTGTTGTGATGAGTTTTTCTCGATGTTGTGATGAATTTTTGAAGGTGATATGATGTTAATTTGGTATTGTCATGAGCTTTTGAGATGTTGTGATTGGTTTTTAGTGTTATGAATGGTTTTTGAAGGCGTTCTGGATTGTTTTTAAAAAGTTTTCCTCAGTTTCTGGAGGTGTTGTGATGAATATTTGGAGATAGTGTGATGCATTTTTGGATGTGTTGTGATGAGTTTTTCTAGATGTTGTGATGAGTTTATGAAGCTGTGATGACTAGATTTTAGAGATGTTGTGATGAGTTTTTGAAAGTGATATGATGTGAATTTGGTATTGTCATGATCTTTTGAGATGTTGTGATTTGTTTTTGGTGTTATGAATGGTTTTTGAAGATGTTGTGAATTGTTTTTAAAATGTTTTCCCTCAGTTTTTGGAGGTGTTGTGATGAATATGTGGAGATATTGTGATGCATTTTTGGAGGTGTTGTGATGCAGTTTTGGAAGTGTTCTGATTAGTTTTTGGGCCTGTTTTGATGAGTCTTTGAAGGTGTGGTGATGAGTTTTTGAGGGTGTTGTGTTGAATTTTTCAAGCTGTTGCGATGCGTTTTTGGAAGTGTTATGTGATTTTGAAATTGTCGTGATGAGTGTCTGAAAGTGTAATGAAGAGCTTTGCATGTGTTGTGATGAGTTTTTGAGATTTTGTAATGAGTTTTTGAAGCTGTGATGATTAGTTTTTAGAGATGTTGTGATGAGTTTTTGAATGTGCTGTGTTCAGTTTTTGGAAGTGGTGTAATGAGTTTTTGGAAATGTTCTTATGGGTATTTGAATGTGTTGTGGTGTGATTTTGCAAGTTTGTTGAAGGTGGGGTTTGTTGGGTTTTTGAAGGTGTTGTGATGAATTTTTGGAGGTGTTGTGATCAGTGTTTGGAGATGTTGTGACGAGTTTTTGCAGGTGTTGTGATGAGTTTTTCAAGGTGTTGTGTTGAATTTTTCAAGCTGTTGTGATGCGTTTTTAGAAGTGTTATGTGTTTCTGAAATTTTCGTGATGATTGTCTGAAAGTGTTATGGGGAGTTCTGTACGTGTTGTGATGAGTTTTTCTAGATGTTGTAATGAGTTTTTGAAGCTGCGATGATTAGTTTTTAGAGATTTTGTGATGAGTTTTTGAACGTGATAGGATGTGCCTTTGGTGTGGCCATGAGCTTTTGAGATGTTCTGATTAGTTTTTGGGTGTTATGATGAGTTTTTGAAGGTGTTCTGATCATTTTTTAATGTATTGTCATCAGCTTTTGGATGTGCTGTGATCAATATTTGGAGATATTGTGATGCATTCTTGGAGGTGTTATGATCAGTTTTTGAAGGTGTTGTGATGCGGTTTTGCAAGTTTTCTGATTAGTTTTTGGACCTGTTTTGATGAGTCTTTGGAGGTGTTGTGATGAGTTTTTGAGTGTGTTGTGTCGAATTTTTCAAGCTGTTGTGATGCGTTTTTGGAAGTGTTATGTGTTTTTGAAATTGTCATAATGAGTTTCTGAAAGTGTTATGAGGAGATCTGGATGTGTAGTGATGAGTTTTTCTAGATGTTGTGATGGGTTTTGAAGGTGATATGATGTTAATTTGGTATTGTCATGAGCTTTTGAGATGTTGTGATTGGTTTTTTGGTGTTATGAATGGTTTTTGAAGGCGTTCTGGATTGTTTTTAAAAAGTTTTCCTCAGTTTCTGGAGGTGTTGTGATGAATATTTGGAGATAGTGTGATGCATTTTTGGAGGTGGTGTGATGAGTTTTTGAAGGTGTTGGTAATGCTGTTTTGGAAGTGTTCTGATTAGTTTTTGTACCTGTTTTGATGAGTCTTTAAATGTCTTATGATGAGTTTTTGAGTGTGTTGTGTTCAATTTTTCAAGCTGTTGCGATGCGTTTTTGGAAGTTTTATGTGATTTTGAAATTGTCGTGATGTGTGTCTGAAAGTGTAATGAAGAGCTTTGCATGTGTTTTGATGAGTTTTTGAGATTTTGTAATGAGTTTTTGAAGCTGTGATGATTAGTTTTTAGAGATGTTGTGATGAGTTTTTGAATGTGCTGTGTTCAGTTTTTGGAAGTGTTGTAATGTGTTTTTGGAGATGTTATTATGGGTGTTTGAATGTGTTGTGGTGTGATTTTGAAGGTTTGTGATGGGTTTTTGAAGGTGTTGTGCTGAATTTTTGGAAGTGTTGTGATCAGTGTTTGGAGATGTTGTGATGAGTTTTTGCTGGTGTTGTGATGAGTTTTTCAAGGTGCCGTGTTGAATTTTTCAAGCTGTTGTGATGCGTTTTTAGAAGTGTTATGTGTTTCTGAAATTTTCGTGATGATTGTCTGAAAGTGTTATGGGGAGTTCTGGACGTGTTGTGATGAGAATTTCTAGATGTTGTAATGAGTTTTTGAAGCTGCGATGATTAGTTTTTAGAGATTTTGTGATGAGTTTTTGAACGTGATAGGATGTGCGTTTGGTGTGGCCATGAGCTTTTGAGATGTTCTATTTAGTTTTTGGGTGTTATGATGAGTTTTTGAAGGTGTTCTGATCATTTTTTTAATGTATTGTCATCAGCTTTTGGATGTGCTGTGATCAATATTTGGAGATATTGTGATGCATTCTTGGAGGTGTTATGATCAGTTTTTGAAGGTGTTGTGATGCAGTTTTGGAAGTTTTCTGATTAGTTTTTGGACCTGTTTTGATGAGTCTTTGGAGGTGTTGTGATGAGTTTTTGAGTGTGTTGTGTCGAATTTTTCAAGCTGTTGTGATGCGTTTTTGGAAGTGTTATGTGTTTTTGAAATTGTCATAATGAGTGTCTGAAAGTGTTATGAGGAGATCTGGATGTGTAGTGATGAGTTTTTCTAGATGTTGTGATGGGTTTTTGAAGGTGATATGATGTTAATTTGGTATTGTCATGAGCTTTTGAGATGTTGTGATTGGTTTTTGGTGTTATGAATGGTTTTTGAAGGCGTTCTGGATTGTTTTTAAAAAGTTTTCCTCAGTTTCTGGAGGTGTTGTGATGAATATTTGGAGATAGTGTGATGCATTTTTGGAGGTGGTGTGATGAGTTTTTGAAGGTGTTGTAATGCTGTTTTGGAAGTGTTCTGATTAGTTTTTGTACCTGTTTTGATGAGTCTTTAAATGTCTTATGATGAGTTTTTGAGTGTGTTGTGTTCAATTTTTCAAGCTGTTGCGATGCGTTTTTGGAAGTTTTATGTGATTTTGAAATTGTCGTGATGTGTGTCTGAAAGTGTAATGAAGAGCTTTGCATGTGTTTTGATGAGTTTTTGAGATTTTGTAATGAGTTTTTGAAGCTGTGATGATTAGTTTTTAGAGATGTTGTGATGAGTTTTTGAATGTGCTGTGTTCAGTTTTTGGAAGTGTTGTAATGTGTTTTTGGAGATGTTATTATGGGTGTTTGAATGTGTTGTGGTGTGATTTTGAAGGTTTGTGATGGGTTTTTGAAGGTGTTGTGCTGAATTTTTGGAAGTGTTGTGATCAGTGTTTGGAGATGTTGTGATGAGTTTTTGCTGGTGTTGTGATGAGTTTTTCAAGGTGCCGTGTTGAATTTTTCAAGCTGTTGTGATGCGTTTTTAGAAGTGTTATGTGTTTCTGAAATTTTCGTGATGATTGTCTGAAAGTGTTATGGGGAGTTCTGGACGTGTTGTGATGAGAATTTCTAGATGTTGTAATGAGATTTTGAAGCTGCGATGATTAGTTTTTAGAGATTTTGTGATGAGTTTTTGAACGTGATAGGATGTGCGTTTGGTGTGGCCATGAGCTTTTGAGATGTTCTATTTAGTTTTTGGGTGTTATGATGAGTTTTTGAAGGTGTTCTGATCATTTTTTAATGTATTGTCATCAGCTTTTGGATGTGCTGTGATCAATATTTGGAGATATTGTGATGCATTCTTGGAGGTGTTATGATCAGTTTTTGAAGGTGTTGTGATGCAGTTTGGGAAGTTTTCTGATTAGTTTTTGGACCTGTTTTGATGAGTCTTTGGAGGTGTTGTGATGAGTTTTTGAGTGTGTTGTGTCGAATTTTTCAAGCTGTTGTGATGCGTTTTTGGAAGTGTTATGTGTTTTTGAAATTGTCATAACGAGTGTCTGAAAGTGTTATGATGAGATCTGGATGTGTTGTGATGAGTTTTTCTCGATGTTGTGATGAATTTTTGAAGGTGATATGATGTTAATTTGGTATTGTCATGAGCTTTTGAGATGTTGTGATTGGTTTTTGGTGTTATGAATGGTTTTTGAAGGCGTTCTGGATTGTTTTTAAAAAGTTTTCCTCAGTTTCTGGAGGTGTTGTGATGAATATT
Organism: Isurus oxyrinchus; assembly: GCA_026770705.1. Taxonomy (NCBI): domain Eukaryota; kingdom Metazoa; phylum Chordata; class Chondrichthyes; order Lamniformes; family Lamnidae; genus Isurus; species Isurus oxyrinchus. The sequence goes on from JANJGN010003134.1 coordinate 17,157, forward strand.
TGGAGATAGTGTGATGCATTTTTGGATGTGTTGTGATGAGTTTTTCTAGATGTTGTGATGAGTTTATGAAGCTGTGATGACTAGATTTTAGAGATGTTGTGATGAGTTTTTGAAAGTGATATGATGTGAATTTGGTATTGTCATGATCTTTTGAGATGTTGTGATTTGTTTTTGGTGTTATGAATGGTTTTTGAAGATGTTGTGAATTGTTTTTAAAATGTTTTCCTCAGTTTTTGGAGGTGTTGTGATGAATATGTGGAGATATTGTGATGCATTTTTGGAGGTGTTGTGATGCAGTTTTGGAAGTGTTCTGATTAGTTTTTGGGCCTGTTTTGATGAGTCTTTGAAGGTGTGCTGATGAGTTTTTGAGGGTGTTGTGTTGAATTTTTCAAGCTGTTGCGATGCGTTTTTGGAAGTGTTATGTGATTTTGAAATTGTCGTGATGAGTGTCTGAAAGTGTAATGAAGAGCTTTGCATGTGTTGTGATGAGTTTTTGAGATTTTGTAATGAGTTTTTGAAGCTGTGATGATTAGTTTTTAGAGATGTTGTGATGAGTTTTTGAATGTGCTGTGTTCAGTTTTTGGAAGTGGTGTAATGAGTTTTTGGAAATGTTCTTATGGGTATTTGAATGTGTTGTGGTGTGATTTTGAAGGTTTGTGATGGGTTTTTGAAGGTGTTGGGATGAATTTTTGGAGGTGTTGTGATCAGTGTTTGGAGATGTTGTGACGAGTTTTTGCAGGTGTTGTGATGAGTTTTTCAAGGTGTTGTGTTGAATTTTTCAAGCTGTTGTGATGCGTTTTTAGAAGTGTTATGTGTTTCTGAAATTTTCGTGATGAGTGTCTGAAAGTGTTATGGGGAGTTCTGGACGTGTTGTGGTGAATTTTTCTGGATGTTGTGATGAGTTTTTGAAGCTGCGATGATTAGTTTTTAGAGATTTTGTGATGAATTTTTGAACATGATAGGATGTGCGTTTGGTGTGGTCATGAGCATTTGAGATGTTCTGATTAGTTGTTGGGTGTGATGATGAGTTTTTGAAGGTGTTCTGATCATTTTTTAATGTATTGTCATCAGCTTTTGGAGGTGTTGTGATCATTATTTGGAGATATTGTGATGCATTTTTGGAGGTGTTATGATGAGTCTTTGGAGGTGTTGTGATGCGTTTCTGAGGGGTGTTATGGTGTGTTCTTGTGTCATGATGAGTTTTTGAAGGTCTTCTGAGCAGTTTTTAAAATTTTTCATCAGTTGTTGGAGGTGTTGTGATGAATATTTGTAGAAATTCTGATGTTTTTTTCGAGGTGTTGTGATGCGTTTTTGGAGGTGTTGTGTTCAGTATTTGGAAGTGTCATGATGAGATTTTGCATATGTTATGAGTTTTTGTAGATGTTGTGATGTGCTTTCGATGGCTTGTGATGGGTCTTTGAAGGTATTGTGATGAATGTTTGGATGTGTTATGATCGGTTTTTAAAGGTGTTGAGATCAAGGTATTTTGAAGGTGTTGTGATGAATTGTTGGTGTTTTGATGAGTTTTAGGTGATGTGATGAGATTCAATTGTGTTGTGATGAGTTTGTGTTGTGATGCTGAGGTTTTAGGTATGTTGTGATGTGTTTTTGGCACTATAATGAAAATTGGAATGTGTTATGAGGTTTTGGAAGTGTTGTGATTAGTTTTTTTAAGGTGTTTTGATGTCTTTTTGGTGATTTTGTGATGTTTTTTTGAGGAGGTTGTGATGCGTTTTTCAAGGCGCTATGATAAGCTCTTACTACTGTGCTGATTTGTTCGAGCTGTTGTGATGTGTTTCTGAAGCTGTGTTGATTGGTTTTTGGAGATGTGTGATGAGTTTATGAAGGTGATGTGATGTGTGTTTGGTGTTGTGATGAGCTTTTGGAGATTTTGTGATTAGTTTTTGGAAGTGTTGTGATGAGTTTTTGAAGATGTGATGAGCTTTTGAAGATGTTGTGATGAATTTTTTGAGGTGTTGTGTTCAGTTTATTGGAAGTGGTGTAATCAGTTTTTGGAGATATTTTTATGAGTTTTTGTAGGTGTTGTGGTGTGATTTTGAATATTTGTGATGGGTTTTTGAAGGTGTTGTGATGAATTTTTGGAAGGGCTGTGATCAGTGTTTGGAGATGTTGTGATGAGTTTTTGGAGACATTGTGATGAGCTTTTCAAGGTGTTGTGTTGAATTTTTCAAACTGCATTTTTAGAAGTTTTATGTGTTTCTGAAATTGTCATCATGAGTCTCTGAAAGTGTTATGAGGAGTTTTGGATGTGTTGTGATGAGTTTTTCTAGATGTTGTGATGAGTTTATGAAGCTGTGATGACTAGTTTTTAGAGATGTTGTGATGAGTTTTTGAAAGTCATATGATGTGAATTTGGTATTGTCATGATCTTTTGAGATGTTGTGATTTGTTTTTGGTGTTATGAATGGTTTTTGAAGATGTTGTGAATTGTTTTTAAACTGTTTTCCTCAGGTTTTGGAGGTGTTGTGATGAATATGTGGAGATATTGTGATGCATTTTTGGAGGTGTTGTGATGCAGTTTTGGAAGTGTTCTGATTAGTTTTAGGGCCTGTTTTGATGAGTCTTTGAAGGTGTTGTGATGAGTTTTTGAGGGTGTTGTGTTCAATTTTTCAAGCTGTTGCGATGCGTTTTTGGAAGTGTTATGTGATTTTGAAATTGTCGTGATGAGTGTCTGAAAGTGTAATGAAGAGCTTTGCATGTGTTGTGATGAGTTTTTGAGATTTTGTAATGAGTTTTTGAAGCTGTGATGATTAGTTTTTAGAGATGTTGTGATGAGTTTTTGAATGTGCTGTGTTCAGTTTTTGGAAGTGGTGTAATGAGTTTTTGGAAATGTTCTTATTGGTATTTGAATGTGTTGTGGTGTGATTTTGCAGGTTTGTGATGGGTTTTTGAAGGTGTTGTGATGAATTTTTGGAGGTGTTGTGATCAGTGTTTGGAGATGTTGTGACGAGTTTTTGCAGGTGTTGTGATGAGTTTTTCAAGGTGTTGTGTTGAATTTTTCAAACTGTTGTGATGCGTTTTTAGAAGTGTTATGTGTTTCTGAAATTTTCGTGATGATTGTCTGAAAGTGTTATGGGGAGTTCTGGACGTGTTGTGATGAGTTTTTCTAGATGTTGTAATGAGTTTTTGAACCTGCGATGATTAGTTTTTAGAGATTTTGAGATGAGTTTTTGAACGTGATAGGATGTGCGTTTGGTGTGGCCATGAGCTTTTGAGATGTTCTATTTAGTTTTTGGGTGTTATGATGAGTTTTTGAAGGTGTTCTGATCATTTTTTAATGTATTGTCATCAGCTTTTGGATGTGCTGTGATCAATATTTGGAGATATTTGATGCATTCTTGGAGGTGTTATGATCAGTTTTTGAAGGTGTTGTGATGCAGTTTTGGAAGTTTTCTGATTAGTTTTTGGACCTGTTTTGATGAGTCTTTGGAGGTGTTGTGATGAGTTTTTGAGTGTGTTGTGTCGAATTTTTCAAGCTGTTGTGATGCGTTTTTGGAAGTGTTATGTGTTTTTGAAATTGTCATAATGAGTGTCTGAAAGTGTTATGAGGAGATCTGGGATGTGTTGTGAGTTTTTCTCGATGTTGTGATGAATTTTTGAAGGTGATATGATGTTAATTTGGTATTGTCATGAGCTTTTGAGATGTTGTGATTGGTTTTTGGTGTTATGAATGGTTTTTTGAAGGCGTTCTGGATTGTTTTTGAAAAGATTTCCTCAGTTTCTGGAGGTGTTGTGATGAATATTTGGAGATAGTGTGATGCATTTTTGGAGGTGGTGCGATGAGTTTTTGAAGGTGTTGTAATGCTGTTTTGGAAGTGTTCTGATTAGTTTTTGTACCTGTTTGATGAGTCTTTAAATGTCTTATGATGAGTTTTTGAATGTGTTGTGTTCAATTTTTCAAGCTGTTGCGATGCGTTTTTGGAAGTTTTATGTGATTTTGAAATTGTCGTGATGTGTGTCTGAAAGTGTAATGAAGAGCTTTGCATGTGTTTTGATGAGTTTTTGAGATTTTGTAATGGGTTTTGAAGCTGTGATGATTAGTTTTTTAGAGATGTTGTGATGAGTTTTTGAATGTGCTGTGTTCAGTTTTTGGAAGTGGTGCAATGTGTTTTTGGAGATGTTATTATGGGTGTTTGAATGTGTTGTGGTGTGATTTTGAAGGTTTGTGATGGGTTTTTGAAGGTGTTGTGCTGAATTTTTGGAGATGTTGTGATGAGTTTTTGGAGGTGTTGTGATGAGTTTTTCAAGGTGTCGTGTTGAATTTTTTCAAGCTGTTGTGATGCGTTTTTAGAAGTGTTATGTGTTTCTGAAATTGTCGTGATGAGTGTCTGAAAGTGTTATGAGGTATTCTGGACATGTTGTGATGAGTTTTTCTAGATGTTGTGATGAGTTTTTGTAAGCTGCGATGATTACTTTTTAGAGATTTTGTGATGAATTTTTGAACGTGATAGGATGTGCGTTTGGTGTTGTCATGAGCATTTGAGATGTTCTGATTAGTTGTTGGGTGTTATGATGAGTTTTTGAAGGTGTTCTGATCATTTGTTATGTATTGTCATCAGCTTTTGGAGGTGTTGTGATCATTATTTGGAGATATTGTGATGCATTTTTTGGAGGTGTTATGATAAGTCTTTGGAGGTGTTGTGATGAGTTTCTGAGGGTGTTATGGTGTGTTCTTGTGTCATGATGAGTTTTTGAAGGTCTTCTGAGCAGTTTTTAAAATTTTTCATCAGTTGTTGGAGGTGTTGTGATGAATAATTGTAGAAATTTTGATGTTTTTTTCGAGGTGTTGTGATGCGTTTTTGGAGGTGTTGTGTTCAGTATTTGGAAGTGTCATGATGAGATTTTGCATATGTTATGAGTTTTTGTAGATGTTGTGATGTGCTTTCGATGGCTTGTGATGGGTCTTTGAAGGTATTGTGATGAATGTTTGGATGTGTTATGATCGGTTTTTAAAGGTGTTGAGATCAAGGTGTTTTGAAGGTGTGATGAATTGTTGGTGTTTTGATCAGTTTTAGGTGATGTGATGAGATTCAATTGTGTTGTGATGAGTTTGTGTTGTGATGCTGAGGTTTTAGGTATGTTGTGATGTGTTTTTGGCACTATAATGAAAATTGGAATGTGTTATGAGGTTTTGGAAGTGTTGTGATTAGTTTTTTAAGGTGTTTTGATGTCTTTTTGGTGATTTTGTGATGTTTTTTTGAGGAGGTTGTGATGCGTTTTTCAAGGCGCTATGATAAGCTCTTACTACTGTGCTGATTTGTTCGAGCTGTTGTGATGTGTTTCTGAAGCTGTGTTGATTGGTTTTTGGAGATGTGTGATGAGTTTATGAAGGTGATGTGATGTGTGTTTGGTGTTGTGATGAGCTTTTGGAGATTTTGTGATTAGTTTTTGGAAGTGTTGTGATGAGTTTTTGAAGATGTGATGAGCTTTTGAAGATGTTGTGATGAATTTTTTGAGGTGTTGTGTTCAGTTTATTGGAAGTGGTGTAATGAGTTTTTGGAGATATTTTTATGAGTTTTTGTAGGTGTTGTGGTGTGATTTTGAATATTTGTGATGGGTTTTTGAAGGTGTTGTGATGAATTTTTGGAAGGGCTGTGATCAGTGTTTGGAGATGTTGTGATGAGTTTTTGGAGACATTGTGATGAGCTTTTCAAGGTGTTGTGTTGAATTTTTCAAACTGCATTTTTAGAAGTTTTATGTGTTTCTGAAATTGTCATCATGAGTCTCTGAAAGTGTTATGAGGAGTTTTGGATGTGTTGTGATGAGTTTTTCTAGATGTTGTGATGAGTTTATGAAGCTGTGATGACTAGTTTTTAGAGATGTTGTGATGAGTTTTTGAAAGTCATATGATGTGAATTTGGTATTGTCATGATCTTTTGAGATGTTGTGATTTGTTTTTGGTGTTATGAATGGTTTTTGAAGATGTTGTGAATTGTTTTTAAACTGTTTTCCTCAGGTTTTGGAGGTGTTGTGATGAATATGTGGAGATATTGTGATGCATTTTTGGAGGTGTTGTGATGCAGTTTTGGAAGTGTTCTGATTAGTTTTTGGGCCTGTTTTGATGAGTCTTTGAAGGTGTTGTGATGAGTTTTTGAGGGTGTTGTGTTCAATTTTTCAAGCTGTTGCGATGCGTTTTTGGAAGTGTTATGTGATTTTGAAATTGTCGTGATGAGTGTCTGAAAGTGTAATGAAGAGCTTTGCATGTGTTGTGATGAGTTTTTGAGATTTTGTAATGAGTTTTTGAAGCTGTGATGATTAGTTTTTAGAGATGTTGTGATGAGTTTTTGAATGTGCTGTGTTCAGTTTTTGGAAGTGGTGTAATGAGTTTTTGGAAATGTTCTTATTGGTATTTGAATGTGTTGTGGTGTGATTTTGCAGGTTTGTGATGGGTTTTTGAAGGTGTTGTGATGAATTTTTGGAGGTGTTGTGATCAGTGTTTGGAGATGTTGTGACGAGTTTTTGCAGGTGTTGTGATGAGTTTTTCAAGGTGTTGTGTTGAATTTTTCAAACTGTTGTGATGCGTTTTTAGAAGTGTTATGTGTTTCTGAAATTTTCGTGATGATTGTCTGAAAGTGTTATGGGGAGTTCTGGACGTGTTGTGATGAGTTTTTCTAGATGTTGTAATGAGTTTTTGAACCTGCGATGATTAGTTTTTAGAGATTTTGAGATGAGTTTTTGAACGTGATAGGATGTGCGTTTGGTGTGGCCATGAGCTTTTGAGATGTTCTATTTAGTTTTTGGGTGTTATGATGAGTTTTTGAAGGTGTTCTGATCATTTTTTAATGTATTGTCATCAGCTTTTGGATGTGCTGTGATCAATATTTGGAGATATTGTGATGCATTCTTGGAGGTGTTATGATCAGTTTTTGAAGGTGTTGTGATGCAGTTTTGGAAGTTTTCTGATTAGTTTTTGGACCTGTTTTGATGAGTCTTTGGAGGTGTTGTGATGAGTTTTTGAGTGTGTTGTGTCGAATTTTTCAAGCTGTTGTGATGCGTTTTTGGAAGTGTTATGTGTTTTTGAAATTGTCATAATGAGTGTCTGAAAGTGTTATGAGGAGATCTGGATGTGTTGTGATGAGTTTTTCTCGATGTTGTGATGAATTTTTGAAGGTGATATGATGTTAATTTGGTATTGTCATGAGCTTTTGAGATGTTGTGATTGGTTTTTGGTGTTATGAATGGTTTTTGAAGGCGTTCTGGATTGTTTTTGAAAAGATTTCCTCAGTTTCTGGAGGTGTTGTGATGAATATTTGGAGATAGTGTGATGCATTTTTGGAGGTGGTGTGATGAGTTTTTGAAGGTGTTGTAATGCTGTTTTGGAAGTGTTCTGATTAGTTTTTGTACCTGTTTTGATGAGTCTTTAAATGTCTTATGATGAGTTTTTGAATGTGTTGTGTTCAATTTTTCAAGCTGTTGCGATGCGTTTTTGGAAGTTTTATGTGATTTTGAAATTGTCGTGATGTGTGTCTGAAAGTGTAATGAAGAGCTTTGCATGTGTTTTGATGAGTTTTTGAGATTTTGTAATGGGTTTTGAAGCTGTGATGATTAGTTTTTAGAGATGTTGTGATGAGTTTTTGAATGTGCTGTGTTCAGTTTTTGGAAGTGGTGCAATGTGTTTTTGGAGATGTTATTATGGGTGTTTGAATGTGTTGTGGTGTGATTTTGAAGGTTTGTGATGGGTTTTTGAAGGTGTTGTGCTGAATTTTTGGAGATGTTGTGATGAGTTTTTGGAGGTGTTGTGATGAGTTTTTCAAGGTGTCGTGTTGAATTTTTCAAGCTGTTGTGATGCGTTTTTAGAAGTGTTATGTGTTTCTGAAATTGTCGTGATGAGCGTCTGAAAGTGTTATGAGGTATTCTGGACATGTTGTGATGAGTTTTTCTAGATGTTGTGATGAGTTTTTGAAGCTGCGATGATTACTTTTTAGAGATTTTGTGATGAATTTTTGAACGTGATAGGATGTGCGTTTGGTGTTGTCATGAGCATTTGAGATGTTCTGATTAGTTGTTGGGTGTTATGATGAGTTTTTGAAGGTGTTCTGATCATTTGTTAATGTATTGTCATCAGCTTTTGGAGGTGTTGTGATCATTATTTGGAGATATTGTGATGCATTTTTGGAGGTGTTATGATAAGTCTTTGGAGGTGTTGTGATGAGTTTCTGAGGGTGTTATGGTGTGTTCTTGTGTCATGATGAGTTTTTGAAGGTCTTCTGAGCAGTTTTTAAAATTTTTCATCAGTTGTTGGAGGTGTTGTGATGAATAATTGTAGAAATTTTGATGTTTTTTTCGAGGTGTTGTGATGCGTTTTTGGAGGTGTTGTGTTCAGTATTTGGAAGTGTCATGATGAGATTTTGCATATGTTATGAGTTTTTGTAGATGTTGTGATGTGCTTTCGATGGCTTGTGATGGGTCTTTGAAGGTATTGTGATGAATGTTTGGATGTGTTATGATCGGTTTTTAAAGGTGTTGAGATCAAGGTGTTTTGAAGGTGTGATGAATTGTTGGTGTTTTGATCAGTTTTAGGTGATGTGATGAGATTCAATTGTGTTGTGATGAGTTTGTGTTGTGATGCTGAGGTTTTAGGTATGTTGTGATGTGTTTTTGGCACTATAATGAAAATTGGAATGTGTTATGAGGTTTTGGAAGTGTTGTGATTAGTTTTTTAAGGTGTTTTGATGTCTTTTTGGTGATTTTGTGATGTTTTTTTGAGGAGGTTGTGATGCGTTTTTCAAGGCGCTATGATAAGCTCTTACTACTGTGCTGATTTGTTCGAGCTGTTGTGATGTGTTTCTGAAGCTGTGTTGATTGGTTTTTGGAGATGTGTGATGAGTTTATGAAGGTGATGTGATGTGTGTTTGGTGTTGTGATGAGCTTTTGGAGATTTTGTGATTAGTTTTTGGAAGTGTTGTGATGAGTTTTTGAAGATGTGATGAGTTTTTGAAGATGTTGTGATGAATTTTTTGAGGTGTTGTGTTCAGTTTATTGGAAGTGGTGTAATGAGTTTTTGGAGATATTTTTATGAGTTTTTGTAGGTGTTGTGGTGTGATTTTCAATATTTGTGATGGGTTTTTGAAGGTGTTGTGATGAATTTTTGGAAGGGCTGTGATCAGTGTTTGGAGACGTTGTGATGAGTTTTTGGAGACATTGTGATGAGCTTTTCAAGGTGTTGTGTTGAATTTTTCAAACTGCATTTTTAGAAGTTTTATGTGTTTCTGAAATTGTCATCATGAGTCTCTGAAAGTGTTATGAGGAGTTTTGGATGTGTTGTGATGAGTTTTTCTAGATGTTGTGATGAGTTTATGAGGCTGTGATGACTAGTTTTTAGAGATGTTGTGATGAGTTTTTGAAAGTGATATGATGTGAATTTGGTATTGTCATGATCTTTTGAGATGTTGTGATTTGTTTTTGGTGTTATGAATGGTTTTTGAAGATGTTGTGAATTGTTTTTAAAATGTTTTCCTCAGTTTTTGGAGGTGTTGTGATGAATATGTGAAGATATTGTGATGCATTTTTGGAGGTGTTGTGATGCAGTTTTGGAAGTGTTCTGATTAGTTTTTGGGCCTGTTTTGATGAGTCTTTGAAGGTGTTGTGATGAGTTTTTGAGGGTGTTGTGTTGAATTTTTCAAGCTGTTGCGATGCGTTTTTGGAAGTTTTATGTGATCTTGAAATTGTCGTGATGTGTGTCTGAAAGTGTAATGAAGAGCTTTGCATGTGTTTTGATGAGTTTTTGAGATTTTGTAATGAGTTTTTGAAGCTGTGATGATTAGTTTTTAGAGATGTTGTGATGAGTTTTTGAATGTGCTGTGTTCAGTTTTTGGAAGTGGTGTAATGAGTTTTTGGAAATGTTCTTATGGGTATTTGAATGTGTTGTGGTGTGATTTTGAAGGTTTGTGATGGGTTTTTGAAGGTGTTGGGATGAATTTTTGGAGGTGTTGTGATCAGTGTTTGGAGATGTTGTGACGAGTTTTTGCAGGTGTTGTGATGAGTTTTTCAAGGTGTTGTGTTGAATTTTTCAAGCTGTTGTGATGCGTTTTTAGAAGTGTTATGTGTTTCTGAAATTTTCGTGATGATTGTCTGAAAGTGTTATGGGGAGTTCTGGACGTGTTGTGATGAGTTTTTCTAGTTTTTAGAGATTTTGTGATGAGTTTTTGAACGTGATAGGATGTGCCTTTGGTGTGGCCATGAGCTTTTGAGATGTTTCTGATTAGTTTTTGGGTGTTATGATGAGTTTTTGAAGGTGTTCTGATCATTTTTTTAATGTATTGTCATCAGCTTTTGGATGTGCTGTGATCAATATTTGGAGATATTGTGATGCATTCTTGGAGGTGTTATGATCAGTTTTTGAAGGTTGTTGTGATGCGGTTTTGGATGTTTTCTGATTAGTTTTTGGACCTGTTTTGATGAGTCTTTGGAGGTGTTGTGATGAGTTTTTGAGTGTGTTGTGTCAAATTTTTCACGCTGTTGTGATGCGTTTTTGGAAGTGTTATGTGTTTTTGAAATTGTCATAATGAGTGTCTGAAAGTGTTATGAGGAGATTTGGATGTGTAGTGATGAGTTTTTTCTCGATGTTGTGATGAGTTTTTGAAGGTGATATGATGTTAATTTGGTATTGTCATGAGCTTTTGAGATGTTGTGATTGGTTTTTGGTGTTTATGAATGGTTTTTGAAGGCGTTCTGGATTGTTTTTAAAAAGTTTTTCCTCAGTTTCTGGAGGTGTTGTGATGAATATTTGGAGATAGTGTGATGCATTTTTGGAGGTGGTGTGATGAGTTTTTGAAGGTGTTGTAATGCTGTTTTGGAATTGTTCTGATTAGTTTATGTACCTGTTTTGATGAGTCTTTAAATGTCCTTATGATGAGTTTTTTGAGTGTGTTGTGTTCAAATTTTTCAAGCTGTTGCGATGCGTTTTTTGGAAGTTTTATGTGATTTTGAAATTGTCGTGATGTGTGTCTGAAAGTGTAATGAAGAGCTTTGCATGTGTTTTGATGAGTTTTTGAGATTTTTGTAATGAGTTTTTTTGAAGCTGTGATGATTAGTTTTTAGAGATGTTGTGATGAGTTTTTGAATGTGCTGTCTTCAGTTTTTGGAAGTGTTTTAATGTGTTTTTGGAAATGTTATTATGGGTTGTTTGAATGTGTTGTGGTGTGATTTTGAAGGTTTGTGATGGGTTTTTGAAGGTGTTGTGCTGAATTTTTGGAGGTGTTGTGATCAGTGTTTGGAGATGTTGTGATGAGTTTTTGCTGGTGTTGTGATGAGTTTTTCAAGGTGCCGTGTTGAATTTTTCAACCTGTTGTGATGCGTTTTTTAGAAGTGTTATGTGTTTCTGAAATTTTCGTGATGATTGTCTGAAAGGGTTATGGGGAGTGCTGGATGTGTTGTGATGAGATTTTTCTAGATGTTGTAATGAGTTTTTGAAGCTGCGATGATTAGTTTTTAGAGATTTTGTGATGAGTTTTTAAACGTGATAGGATGTGCGTTTGGTGTGGCCATGAGCTTTTGAGATGTTCTATTTAGTTTTTGGGTGTTATGATGAGTTTTTGAAGGTGTTCTGATCAATTTTTTAATGTATTGTCATCAGCTTTTGGAGGTGTTGTGATCATTATTTGGAGATATTGTGATGCATTTTTGGAGGTGTTATGATAAGTCTTTGGAGGTGTTGTGATGCGTTTCTGAGGGTGTTATGGTGTGTTCTTGTGTCATGATGAGTTTTTGAAGGTCTTCTGAGCAGTTTTTAAAATTTTTCATCAGTTGTTGGAGGTGTTGTGATGAATATTTGTAGAAATTTTGATGTTTTTTTTCGAGGTGTTGTGATGCGTTTTTGGAGGTGTTGTGTTCAGTATTTGGAAGTGTCATGATGAGATTTTTGCATATGTTATGAGTTTTTGTAGATGTTGTGATGTGCTTTCGATGGCTTGTGATGGGTCTTTGAAGGTATTGTGATGAATGTTTGGATGTGTTATGATCGGTTTTTAAAGGTGTTGAGATCAAGGTGTTTTGAAGGTGTTGTGATGAATTGTTGGTGTTTTGATCAGTTTTAGGTGATGTGATGAGATTCAATTGTGTTGTGATGAGTTTGTGTTGTGATGCTGAGGTTTTTAGGTATGTTGTGATGTGTTTTTGGCACTATAATGAAAATTGGAATGTGTTATGAGGTTTTGGAAGTGTTGTGATTAGTTTTTTAAGGTGTTTTGATGTCTTTTTGGTGATTTTGTGATTTTTTTTTGAGGGAGGTTGTGATGCGTTTTTCAAGGCGCTATGATAAGCTCTTACTACTGTGCTGATTTGTTCGAGCTGTTGTGATGTGTTTCTGAAGCTGTGTTGATTGGTTTTTTGGAGATGTGTGATGAGTTTATGAAGGTGATTGTGATGTGTGTTTGGTGTTGTGATGAGCTTTTGGAGATTTTGTGATTAGTTTTTTGGAAGTGTTTGTGATGAGTTTTTGAAGATGTGATGAGTTTTTTGAAGATGTTGTGATGAATTTTTTTGAGGTGTTGTGTTCAGTTTATTGGAAGTGGTGTAATGAGTTTTTGGAGATATTTTTATGAGTTTTTGTAGGTGTTGTGGTGTGATTTTTCAATATTTGTGATGGGTTTTTGAAGGTGTTGTGATGAATTTTTTGGAAGGGCTGTGATCAGTGTTTGGAGATGTTGTGATGAGTTTTTGGAGACATTGTGATGAGCTTTTCAAGGTGTTGTGTTGAATTTTTCAAACTGCATTTTTAGAAGTTTTATGTGTTTCTGAAATTGTCATCATGAGTCTCTGAAAGTGTTTATGAGGAGTTTTGGATGTGTTGTGATGAGTTTTTCTAGATGTTGTGATGAGTTTATGAGGCTGTGATGACTAGTTTTTAGAGATGTTGTGATGAGTTTTTGAAAGTGATATGATGTGAATTTGGTATTGTCATGATCTTTTGAGATGTTGTGATTTGTTTTTGGTGTTATGAATGGTTTTTTGAAGATGTTGTGAATTGTTTTTTAAAATGTTTTTCCTCAGTTTTTGGAGGTGTTGTGATGAATATGTGAAAGATATTGTGATGCATTTTTGGAGGTGTTGTGATGCAGTTTTGGAAGTGTTCTGATTAGTTTTTGGGCCTGTTTTGATGAGTCTTTGAAGGTGTTGTGATGAGTTTTTGAGGGTGTTGTGTTGAATTTTTCAAGCTGTTGCGATGCGTTTTTGGAAGTTTTATGTGATCTTGAAATTGTCGTGATGTGTGTCTGAAAGTGTAATGAAGAGCTTTGCATGTGTTTTGATGAGTTTTTGAGATTTTGTAATGAGTTTTTGAAGCTGTGATGATTAGTTTTTAGAGATGTTGTGATGAGTTTTTGAATGTGCTGTGTTCAGTTTTTGGAAGTGGTGTAATGAGTTTTTGGAAATGTTCTTATGGGTATTTGAATGTGTTGTGGTGTGATTTTGAAGGTTTGTGATGGGTTTTTGAAGGTGTTGGGATGAATTTTTGGAGGTGTTGTGATCAGTGTTTGGAGATGTTGTGACGAGTTTTTGCAGGTGTTGTGATGAGTTTTTCAAGGTGTTGTGTTGAATTTTTCAAGCTGTTGTGATGCGTTTTTAGAAGTGTTATGTGTTTCTGAAATTTTCGTGATGATTGTCTGAAAGTGTTATGGGGAGTTCTGGACGTGTTGTGATGAGTTTTTCTAGATGTTGTAATGAGTTTTTGAAGCTGCGATGATTAGTTTTTAGAGATTTTGTGATGAGTTTTTGAACGTGATAGGATGTGCCTTTGGTGTGGCCATGAGCTTTTGAGATGTTCTGATTAGTTTTTGGGTGTTATGATGAGTTTTTGAAGGTGTTCTGATCATTTTTTAATGTATTGTCATCAGCTTTTGGATGTGCTGTGATCAATATTTGGAGATATTGTGATGCATTCTTGGAGGTGTTATGATCAGTTTTTGAAGGTGTTGTGATGCGGTTTTGGATGTTTTCTGATTAGTTTTTGGACCTGTTTTGATGAGTCTTTGGAGGTGTTGTGATGAGTTTTTGAGTGTGTTGTGTCAAATTTTTCACGCTGTTGTGATGCGTTTTTGGAAGTGTTATGTGTTTTTGAAATTGTCATAATGAGTGTCTGAAAGTGTTATGAGGAGATTTGGATGTGTAGTGATGAGTTTTTCTCGATGTTGTGATGAGTTTTTGAAGGTGATATGATGTTAATTTGGTATTGTCATGAGCTTTTGAGATGTTGTGATTGGTTTTTGGTGTTATGAATGGTTTTTGAAGGCGTTCTGGATTGTTTTTAAAAAGTTTTCCTCAGTTTCTGGAGGTGTTGTGATGAATATTTGGAGATAGTGTGATGCATTTTTGGAGGTGGTGTGATGAGTTTTTGAAGGTGTTGTAATGCTGTTTTGGAATTGTTCTGATTAGTTTATGTACCTGTTTTGATGAGTCTTTAAATGTCTTATGATGAGTTTTTGAGTGTGTTGTGTTCAATTTTTCAAGCTGTTGCGATGCGTTTTTGGAAGTTTTATGTGATTTTGAAATTGTCGTGATGTGTGTCTGAAAGTGTAATGAAGAGCTTTGCATGTGTTTTGATGAGTTTTTGAGATTTTGTAATGAGTTTTTGAAGCTGTGATGATTAGTTTTTAGAGATGTTGTGATGAGTTTTTGAATGTGCTGTCTTCAGTTTTTGGAAGTGTTTTAATGTGTTTTTGGAAATGTTATTATGGGTGTTTGAATGTGTTGTGGTGTGATTTTGAAGGTTTGTGATGGGTTTTTGAAGGTGTTGTGCTGAATTTTTGGAGGTGTTGTGATCAGTGTTTGGAGATGTTGTGATGAGTTTTTGCTGGTGTTGTGATGAGTTTTTCAAGGTGCCGTGTTGAATTTTTCAACCTGTTGTGATGCGTTTTTAGAAGTGTTATGTGTTTCTGAAATTTTCGTGATGATTGTCTGAAAGGGTTATGGGGAGTGCTGGATGTGTTGTGATGAGATTTTCTAGATGTTGTAATGAGTTTTTGAAGCTGCGATGATTAGTTTTTAGAGATTTTGTGATGAGTTTTTAAACGTGATAGGATGTGCGTTTGGTGTGGCCATGAGCTTTTGAGATGTTCTATTTAGTTTTTGGGTGTTATGATGAGTTTTTGAAGGTGTTCTGATCATTTTTTAATGTATTGTCATCAGCTTTTGGAGGTGTTGTGATCATTATTTGGAGATATTGTGATGCATTTTTGGAGGTGTTATGATAAGTCTTTGGAGGTGTTGTGATGCGTTTCTGAGGGTGTTATGGTGTGTTCTTGTGTCATGATGAGTTTTTGAAGGTCTTCTGAGCAGTTTTTAAAATTTTTCATCAGTTGTTGGAGGTGTTGTGATGAATATTTGTAGAAATTTTGATGTTTTTTTCGAGGTGTTGTGATGCGTTTTTGGAGGTGTTGTGTTCAGTATTTGGAAGTGTCATGATGAGATTTTGCATATGTTATGAGTTTTTGTAGATGTTGTGATGTGCTTTCGATGGCTTGTGATGGGTCTTTGAAGGTATTGTGATGAATGTTTGGATGTGTTATGATCGGTTTTTAAAGGTGTTGAGATCAAGGTGTTTTGAAGGTGTTGTGATGAATTGTTGGTGTTTTGATCAGTTTTAGGTGATGTGATGAGATTCAATTGTGTTGTGATGAGTTTGTGTTGTGATGCTGAGGTTTTAGGTATGTTGTGATGTGTTTTTGGCACTATAATGAAAATTGGAATGTGTTATGAGGTTTTGGAAGTGTTGTGATTAGTTTTGTAAGGTGTTTTGATGTCTTTTTGGTGATTTTGTGATGTTTTTTTGAGGAGGTTGTGATGCGTTTTTCAAGGCGCTATGATAAGCTCTTACTACTGTGCTGATTTGTTCGAGCTGTTGTGATGTGTTTCTGAAGCTGTGTTGATTGGTTTTTGGAGATGTGTGATGAGTTTATGAAGGTGATGTGATGTGTGTTTGGTGTTGTGATGAGCTTTTGGAGATTTTGTGATTAGTTTTTGGAAGTGTTGTGATGAGTTTTTGAAGATGTGATGAGTTTTTGAAGATGTTGTGATGAATTTTTTGAGGTGTTGTGTTCAGTTTATTGGAAGTGGTGTAATGAGTTTTTGGAGATATTTTTATGAGTTTTTGTAGGTGTTGTGGTGTGATTTTCAATATTTGTGATGGGTTTTTGAAGGTGTTGTGATGAATTTTTGGAAGGGCTGTGATCAGTGTTTGGAGATGTTGTGATGAGTTTTTGGAGACATTGTGATGAGCTTTTCAAGGTGTTGTGTTGAATTTTTCAAACTGCATTTTTAGAAGTTTTATGTGTTTCTGAAATTGTCATCATGAGTCTCTGAAAGTGTTATGAGGAGTTTTGGATGTGTTGTGATGAGTTTTTCTAGATGTTGTGATGAGTTTATGAGGCTGTGATGACTAGTTTTTAGAGATGTTGTGATGAGTTTTTGAAAGTGATATGATGTGAATTTGGTATTGTCATGATCTTTTGAGATGTTGTGATTTGTTTTTGGTGTTATGAATGGTTTTTGAAGATGTTGTGAATTGTTTTTAAAATGTTTTCCTCAGTTTTTGGAGGTGTTGTGATGAATATGTGAAGATATTGTGATGCATTTTTGGAGGTGTTGTGATGCAGTTTTGGAAGTGTTCTGATTAGTTTTTGGGCCTGTTTTGATGAGTCTTTGAAGGTGTTGTGATGGGTTTTTGAGGGTGTTGTGTTGAATTTTTCAAGCTGTTGCGATGCGTTTTTGGAAGTTTTATGTGATCTTGAAATTGTCGTGATGTGTGTCTGAAAGTGTAATGAAGAGCTTTGCATGTGTTTTGATGAGTTTTTGAGATTTTGTAATGAGTTTTTGAAGCTGTGATGATTAGTTTTTAGAGATGTTGTGATGAGTTTTTGAATGTGCTGTGTTCAGTTTTTGGAAGTGGTGTAATGAGTTTTTGGAAATGTTCTTATGGGTATTTGAATGTGTTGTGGTGTGATTTTGAAGGTTTGTGATGGGTTTTTGAAGGTGTTGGGATGAATTTTTGGAGGTGTTGTGATCAGTGTTTGGAGATGTTGTGACGAGTTTTTGCAGGTGTTGTGATGAGTTTTTCAAGGTGTTGTGTTGAATTTTTCAAGCTGTTGTGATGCGTTTTTAGAAGTGTTATGTGTTTCTGAAATTTTCGTGATGATTGTCTGAAAGTGTTATGGGGAGTTCTGGACGTGTTGTGATGAGTTTTTCTAGATGTTGTAATGAGTTTTTGAAGCTGCGATGATTAGTTTTTAGAGATTTTGTGATGAGTTTTTGAACGTGATAGGATGTGCCTTTGGTGTGGCCATGAGCTTTTGAGATGTTCTGATTAGTTTTTGGGTGTTATGATGAGTTTTTGAAGGTGTTCTGATCATTTTTTAATGTATTGTCATCAGCTTTTGGATGTGCTGTGATCAATATTTGGAGATATTGTGATGCATTCTTGGAGGTGTTATGATCAGTTTTTGAAGGTGTTGTGATGCGGTTTTGGATGTTTTCTGATTAGTTTTTGGACCTGTTTTGATGAGTCTTTGGAGGTGTTGTGATGAGTTTTTGAGTGTGTTGTGTCAAATTTTTCACGCTGTTGTGATGCGTTTTTGGAAGTGTTATGTGTTTTTGAAATTGTCATAATGAGTGTCTGAAAGTGTTATGAGGAGATTTGGATGTGTAGTGATGAGTTTTTCTCGATGTTGTGATGAGTTTTTGAAGGTGATATGATGTTAATTTGGTATTGTCATGAGCTTTTGAGATGTTGTGATTGGTTTTTGGTGTTATGAATGGTTTTTGAAGGCGTTCTGGATTGTTTTTAAAAAGTTTTCCTCAGTTTCTGGAGGTGTTGTGATGAATATTTGGAGATAGTGTGATGCATTTTTGGAGGTGGTGTGATGAGTTTTTGAAGGTGTTGTAATGCTGTTTTGGAATTGTTCTGATTAGTTTATGTACCTGTTTTGATGAGTCTTTAAATGTCTTATGATGAGTTTTTGAGTGTGTTGTGTTCAATTTTTCAAGCTGTTGCGATGCGTTTTTGGAAGTTTTATGTGATTTTGAAATTGTCGTGATGTGTGTCTGAAAGTGTAATGAAGAGCTTTGCATGTGTTTTGGTGAGTTTTTGAGATTTTGTAATGAGTTTTTGAAGCTGTGATGATTAGTTTTTAGAGATGTTGTGATGAGTTTTTGAATGTGCTGTCTTCAGTTTTTGGAAGTGTTTTAATGTGTTTTTGGAAATGTTATTATGGGTGTTTGAATGTGTTGTGGTGTGATTTTGAAGGTTTGTGATGGGTTTTTGAAGGTGTTGTGCTGAATTTTTGGAGGTGTTGTGATCAGTGTTTGGAGATGTTGTGATGAGTTTTTGCTGGTGTTGTGATGAGTTTTTTCAAGGTGCCGTGTTGAATTTTTCAACCTGTTGTGATGCGTTTTTAGAAGTGTTATGTGTTTCTGAAATTTTCGTGATGATTGTCTGAAAGGGTTATGGGGAGTGCTGGATGTGTTGTGATGAGATTTTCTAGATGTTGTAATGAGTTTTTGAAGCTGCGATGATTAGTTTTTAGAGATTTTGTGATGAGTTTTTAAACGTGATAGGATGTGCGTTTGGTGTGGCCATGAGCTTTTGAGATGTTCTATTTAGTTTTTGGGTGTTATGATGAGTTTTTGAAGGTGTTCTGATCATTTTTTAATGTATTGTCATCAGCTTTTGGAGGTGTTGTGATCATTATTTGGAGATATTGTGATGCATTTTTGGAGGTGTTATGATAAGTCTTTGGAGGTGTTGTGATGCGTTTCTGAGGGTGTTATGGTGTGTTCTTGTGTCATGATGAGTTTTTGAAGGTCTTCTGAGCAGTTTTTAAAATTTTTCATCAGTTGTTGGAGGTGTTGTGATGAATATTTGTAGAAATTTTGATGTTTTTTTCGAGGTGTTGTGATGCGTTTTTGGAGGTGTTGTGTTCAGTATTTGGAAGTGTCATGATGAGATTTTGCATATGTTATGAGTTTTTGTAGATGTTGTGATGTGCTTTCGATGGCTTGTGATGGGTCTTTGAAGGTATTGTGATGAATGTTTGGATGTGTTATGATCGGTTTTTAAAGGTGTTGAGATCAAGGTGTTTTGAAGGTGTTGTGATGAATTGTTGGTGTTTTGATCAGTTTTAGGTGATGTGATGAGATTCAATTGTGTTGTGATGAGTTTGTGTTGTGATGCTGAGGTTTTAGGTATGTTGTGATGTGTTTTTGGCACTATAATGAAAATTGGAATGTGTTATGAGGTTTTGGAAGTGTTGTGATTAGTTTTGTAAGGTGTTTTGATGTCTTTTTGGTGATTTTGTGATGTTTTTTTGAGGAGGTTGTGATGCGTTTTTCAAGGCGCTATGATAAGCTCTTACTACTGTGCTGATTTGTTCGAGCTGTTGTGATGTGTTTCTGAAGCTGTGTTGATTGGTTTTTGGAGATGTGTGATGAGTTTATGAAGGTGATGTGATGTGTGTTTGGTGTTGTGATGAGCTTTTGGAGATTTTGTGATTAGTTTTTGGAAGTGTTGTGATGAGTTTTTGAAGATGTGATGAGTTTTTGAAGATGTTGTGATGAATTTTTTGAGGTGTTGTGTTCAGTTTATTGGAAGTGGTGTAATGAGTTTTTGGAGATATTTTTATGAGTTTTTGTAGGTGTTGTGGTGTGATTTTCAATATTTGTGATGGGTTTTTGAAGGTGTTGTGATGAATTTTTGGAAGGGCTGTGATCAGTGTTTGGAGATGTTGTGATGAGTTTTTGGAGACATTGTGATGAGCTTTTCAAGGTGTTGTGTTGAATTTTTCAAACTGCATTTTTAGAAGTTTTATGTGTTTCTGAAATTGTCATCATGAGTCTCTGAAAGTGTTATGAGGAGTTTTGGATGTGTTGTGATGAGTTTTTCTAGATGTTGTGATGAGTTTATGAAGCTGTGATGACTAGTTTTTAGAGATGTTGTGATGAGTTTTTGAAAGTGATATGATGTGAATTTGGTATTGTCATGATCTTTTGAGATGTTGTGATTTGTTTTTGGTGTTATGAATGGTTTTTGAAGATGTTGTGAATTGTTTTTAAAATGTTTTCCTCAGTTTTTGGAGGTGTTGTGATGAATATGTGGAGATATTGTGATGCATTTTTGGAGGTGTTGTGATGCAGTTTTGGAAGTGTTCTGATTAGTTTTTGGGCCTGTTTTGATGAGTCTTTGAAGGTGTTGTGATGGGTTTTTGAGGGTGTTGTGTTGAATTTTTCAAGCTGTTGCGATGCGTTTTTGGAAGTTTTATGTGATTTTGAAATTGTCGTGATGTGTGTCTGAAAGTGTAATGAAGAGCTTTGCATGTGTTTTGATGAGTTTTTGAGATTTTGTAATGAGTTTTTGAAGCTGTGATGATTAGTTTTTAGAGATGTTGTGATGAGTTTTTGAATGTGCTGTGTTCAGTTTTTGGAAGTGGTGTAATGAGTTTTTGGAAATGTTCTTATGGGTATTTGAATGTGTTGTGGTGTGATTTTGAAGGTTTGTGATGGGTTTTTGAAGGTGTTGGGATGAATTTTTGGAGGTGTTGTGATCAGTGTTTGGAGATGTTGTGACGAGTTTTTGCAGGTGTTGTGATGAGTTTTTCAAGGTGTTGTGTTGAATTTTTCAAGCTGTTGTGATGCGTTTTTAGAAGTGTTATGTGTTTCTGAAATTTTCGTGATGATTGTCTGAAAGTGTTATGGGGAGTTCTGGATGTGTTGTGATGAGTTTTTCTAGATGTTGTAATGAGTTTTTGAAGCTGCGATGATTAGTTTTTAGAGATTTTGTGATGAGTTTTTGAACGTGATAGGATGTGCCTTTGGTGTGGCCATGAGCTTTTGAGATGTTCTGATTAGTTTTTGGGTGTTATGATGAGTTTTTGAAGGTGTTCTGATCATTTTTTAATGTATTGTCATCAGCTTTTGGATGTGCTGTGATCAATATTTGGAGATATTGTGATGCATTCTTGGAGGTGTTATGATCAGTTTTTGAAGGTGTTGTGATGCGGTTTTGGATGTTTTCTGATTAGTTTTTGGACCTGTTTTGATGAGTCTTTGGAGGTGTTGTGATGAGTTTTTGAGTGTGTTGTGTCAAATTTTTCAAGCTGTTGTGATGCGTTTTTGGAATTGTTATGTGTTTTTGAAATTGTCATAATGAGTGTCTGAAAGTGTTATGAGGAGATTTGGATGTGTAGTGATGAGTTTTTCTCGATGTTGTGATGAGTTTTTGAAGGTGATATGATGTTAATTTGGTATTGTCATGAGCTTTTGAGATGTTGTGATTGGTTTTTGGTGTTATGAATGGTTTTTGAAGGCGTTCTGGATTGTTTTTAAAAAGTTTTCCTCAGTTTCTGGAGGTGTTGTGATGAATATTTGGAGATAGTGTGATGCATTTTTGGAGGTGGTGTGATGAGTTTTTGAAGGTGTTGTAATGCTGTTTTGGAATTGTTCTGATTAGTTTATGTACCTGTTTTGATGAGTCTTTAAATGTCTTATGATGAGTTTTTGAGTGTGTTGTGTTCAATTTTTCAAGCTGTTGCGATGCGTTTTTGGAAGTTTTATGTGATTTTGAAATTGTCGTGATGTGTGTCTGAAAGTGTAATGAAGAGCTTTGCATGTGTTTTGGTGAGTTTTTGAGATTTTGTAATGAGTTTTTGAAGCTGTGATGATTAGTTTTTAGAGATGTTGTGATGAGTTTTTGAATGTGCTGTCTTCAGTTTTTGGAAGTGTTTTAATGTGTTTTTGGAAATGTTATTATGGGTGTTTGAATGTGTTGTGGTGTGATTTTGAAGGTTTGTGATGGGTTTTTGAAGGTGTTGTGCTGAATTTTTGGAGGTGTTGTGATCAGTGTTTGGAGATGTTGTGATGAGTTTTTGCTGGTGTTGTGATGAGTTTTTCAAGGTGCCGTGTTGAATTTTTCAACCTGTTGTGATGCGTTTTTAGAAGTGTTATGTGTTTCTGAAATTTTCGTGATGATTGTCTGAAAGGGTTATGGGGAGTGCTGGACGTGTTGTGATGAGATTTTCTAGATGTTGTAATGAGTTTTTGAAGCTGCGATGATTAGTTTTTAGAGATTTTGTGATGAGTTTTTAAACGTGATAGGATGTGCGTTTGGTGTGGCCATGAGCTTTTGAGATGTTCTATTTAGTTTTTGGGTGTTATGATGAGTTTTTGAAGGTGTTCTGATCATTTTTTAATGTATTGTCATCAGCTTTTGGAGGTGTTGTGATCATTATTTGGAGATATTGTGATGCATTTTTGGAGGTGTTATGATAAGTCTTTGGAGGTGTTGTGATGCGTTTCTGAGGGTGTTATGGTGTGTTCTTGTGTCATGATGAGTTTTTGAAGGTCTTCTGAGCAGTTTTTAAAATTTTTCATCAGTTGTTGGAGGTGTTGTGATGAATATTTGTAGAAATTTTGATGTTTTTTTCGAGGTGTTGTGATGCGTTTTTGGAGGTGTTGTGTTCAGTATTTGGAAGTGTCATGATGAGATTTTGCATATGTTATGAGTTTTTGTAGATGTTGTGATGTGCTTTCGATGGCTTGTGATGGGTCTTTGAAGGTATTGTGATGAATGTTTGGATGTGTTATGATCGGTTTTTAAAGGTGTTGAGATCAAGGTGTTTTGAAGGTGTTGTGATGAATTGTTGGTGTTTTGATCAGTTTTAGGTGATGTGATGAGATTCAATTGTGTTGTGATGAGTTTGTGTTGTGATGCTGAGGTTTTAGGTATGTTGTGATGTGTTTTTGGCACTATAATGAAAATTGGAATGTGTTATGAGGTTTTGGAAGTGTTGTGATTAGTTTTTTAAGGTGTTTTGATGTCTTTTTGGTGATTTTGTGATGTTTTTTTGAGGAGGTTGTGATGCGTTTTTCAAGGCGCTATGATAAGCTCTTACTACTGTGCTGATTTGTTCGAGCTGTTGTGATGTGTTTCTGAAGCTGTGTTGATTGGTTTTTGGAGATGTGTGATGAGTTTATGAAGGTGATGTGATGTGTGTTTGGTGTTGTGATGAGCTTTTGGAGATTTTGTGATTAGTTTTTGGAAGTGTTGTGATGAGTTTTTGAAGATGTGATGAGTTTTTGAAGATGTTGTGATGAATTTTTTGAGGTGTTGTGTTCAGTTTATTGGAAGTGGTGTAATGAGTTTTTGGAGATATTTTTATGAGTTTTTGTAGGTGTTGTGGTGTGATTTTCAATATTTGTGATGGGTTTTTGAAGGTGTTGTGATGAATTTTTGGAAGGGCTGTGATCAGTGTTTGGAGATGTTGTGATGAGTTTTTGGAGACATTGTGATGAGCTTTTCAAGGTGTTGTGTTGAATTTTTCAAACTGCATTTTTAGAAGTTTTATGTGTTTCTGAAATTGTCATCATGAGTCTCTGAAAGTGTTATGAGGAGTTTTGGATGTGTTGTGATGAGTTTTTCTAGATGTTGTGATGAGTTTATGAAGCTGTGATGACTAGTTTTTAGAGATGTTGTGATGAGTTTTTGAAAGTGATATGATGTGAATTTGGTATTGTCATGATCTTTTGAGATGTTGTGATTTGTTTTTGGTGTTATGAATGGTTTTTGAAGATGTTGTGAATTGTTTTTAAAATGTTTTCCTCAGTTTTTGGAGGTGTTGTGATGAATATGTGGAGATATTGTGATGCATTTTTGGAGGTGTTGTGATGCAGTTTTGGAAGTGTTCTGATTAGTTTTTGGGCCTGTTTTGATGAGTCTTTGAAGGTGTTGTGATGGGTTTTTGAGGGTGTTGTGTTGAATTTTTCAAGCTGTTGCGATGCGTTTTTGGAAGTTTTATGTGATTTTGAAATTGTCGTGATGTGTGTCTGAAAGTGTAATGAAGAGCTTTGCATGTGTTTTGATGAGTTTTTGAGATTTTGTAATGAGTTTTTGAAGCTGTGATGATTAGTTTTTAGAGATGTTGTGATGAGTTTTTGAATGTGCTGTGTTCAGTTTTTGGAAGTGGTGTAATGAGTTTTTGGAAATGTTCTTATGGGTATTTGAATGTGTTGTGGTGTGATTTTGAAGGTTTGTGATGGGTTTTTGAAGGTGTTGGGATGAATTTTTGGAGGTGTTGTGATCAGTGTTTGGAGATGTTGTGACGAGTTTTTGCAGGTGTTGTGATGAGTTTTTCAAGGTGTTGTGTTGAATTTTTCAAGCTGTTGTGATGCGTTTTTAGAAGTGTTATGTGTTTCTGAAATTTTCGTGATGATTGTCTGAAAGTGTTATGGGGAGTTCTGGATGTGTTGTGATGAGTTTTTCTAGATGTTGTAATGAGTTTTTGAAGCTGCGATGATTAGTTTTTAGAGATTTTGTGATGAGTTTTTGAACGTGATAGGATGTGCCTTTGGTGTGGCCATGAGCTTTTGAGATGTTCTGATTAGTTTTTGGGTGTTATGATGAGTTTTTGAAGGTGTTCTGATCATTTTTTAATGTATTGTCATCAGCTTTTGGATGTGCTGTGATCAATATTTGGAGATATTGTGATGCATTCTTGGAGGTGTTATGATCAGTTTTTGAAGGTGTTGTGATGCGGTTTTGGATGTTTTCTGATTAGTTTTTGGACCTGTTTTGATGAGTCTTTGGAGGTGTTGTGATGAGTTTTTGAGTGTGTTGTGTCAAATTTTTCAAGCTGTTGTGATGCGTTTTTGGAAGTGTTATGTGTTTTTGAAATTGTCATAATGAGTGTCTGAAAGTGTTATGAGGAGATTTGGATGTGTAGTGATGAGTTTTTCTCGATGTTGTGATGAGTTTTTGAAGGTGATATGATGTTAATTTGGTATTGTCATGAGCTTTTGAGATGTTGTGATTGGTTTTTGGTGTTATGAATGGTTTTTGAAGGCGTTCTGGATTGTTTTTAAAAAGTTTTCCTCAGTTTCTGGAGGTGTTGTGATGAATATTTGGAGATAGTGTGATGCATTTTTGGAGGTGGTGTGATGAGTTTTTGAAGGTGTTGTAATGCTGTTTTGGAATTGTTCTGATTAGTTTATGTACCTGTTTTGATGAGTCTTTAAATGTCTTATGATGAGTTTTTGAGTGTGTTGTGTTCAATTTTTCAAGCTGTTGCGATGCGTTTTTGGAAGTTTTATGTGATTTTGAAATTGTCGTGATGTGTGTCTGAAAGTGTAATGAAGAGCTTTGCATGTGTTTTGATGAGTTTTTGAGATTTTGTAATGAGTTTTTGAAGCTGTGATGATTAGTTTTTAGAGATGTTGTGATGAGTTTTTGAATGTGCTGTCTTCAGTTTTTGGAAGTGTTTTAATGTGTTTTTGGAAATGTTATTATGGGTGTTTGAATGTGTTGTGGTGTGATTTTGAAGGTTTGTGATGGGTTTTTGAAGGTGTTGTGCTGAATTTTTGGAGGTGTTGTGATCAGTGTTTGGAGATGTTGTGATGAGTTTTTGCTGGTGTTGTGATGAGTTTTTCAAGGTGCCGTGTTGAATTTTTCAACCTGTTGTGATGCGTTTTTAGAAGTGTTATGTGTTTCTGAAATTTTCGTGATGATTGTCTGAAAGGGTTATGGGGAGTGCTGGACGTGTTGTGATGAGATTTTCTAGATGTTGTAATGAGTTTTTGAAGCTGCGATGATTAGTTTTTAGAGATTTTGTGATGAGTTTTTAAACGTGATAGGATGTGCGTTTGGTGTGGCCATGAGCTTTTGAGATGTTCTATTTAGTTTTTGGGTGTTATGATGAGTTTTTGAAGGTGTTCTGATCATTTTTTAATGTATTGTCATCAGCTTTTGGAGGTGTTGTGATCATTATTTGGAGATATTGTGATGCATTTTTGGAGGTGTTATGATAAGTCTTTGGAGGTGTTGTGATGCGTTTCTGAGGGTGTTATGGTGTGTTCTTGTGTCATGATGAGTTTTTGAAGGTCTTCTGAGCAGTTTTTAAAATTTTTCATCAGTTGTTGGAGGTGTTGTGATGAATATTTGTAGAAATTTTGATGTTTTTTTCGAGGTGTTGTGATGCGTTTTTGGAGGTGTTGTGTTCAGTATTTGGAAGTGTCATGATGAGATTTTGCATATGTTATGAGTTTTTGTAGATGTTGTGATGTGCTTTCGATGGCTTGTGATGGGTCTTTGAAGGTATTGTGATGAATGTTTGGATGTGTTATGATCGGTTTTTAAAGGTGTTGAGATCAAGGTGTTTTGAAGGTGTTGTGATGAATTGTTGGTGTTTTGATCAGTTTTAGGTGATGTGATGAGATTCAATTGTGTTGTGATGAGTTTGTGTTGTGATGCTGAGGTTTTAGGTATGTTGTGATGTGTTTTTGGCACTATAATGAAAATTGGAATGTGTTATGAGGTTTTGGAAGTGTTGTGATTAGTTTTGTAAGGTGTTTTGATGTCTTTTTGGTGATTTTGTGATGTTTTTTTGAGGAGGTTGTGATGCGTTTTTCAAGGCGCTATGATAAGCTCTTACTACTGTGCTGATTTGTTCGAGCTGTTGTGATGTGTTTCTGAAGCTGTGTTGATTGGTTTTTGGAGATGTGTGATGAGTTTATGAAGGTGATGTGATGTGTGTTTGGTGTTGTGATGAGCTTTTGGAGATTTTGTGATTAGTTTTTGGAAGTGTTGTGATGAGTTTTTGAAGATGTGATGAGTTTTTGAAGATGTTGTGATGAATTTTTTGAGGTGTTGTGTTCAGTTTATTGGAAGTGGTGTAATGAGTTTTTGGAGATATTTTTATGAGTTTTTGTAGGTGTTGTGGTGTGATTTTCAATATTTGTGATGGGTTTTTGAAGGTGTTGTGATGAATTTTTGGAAGGGCTGTGATCAGTGTTTGGAGATGTTGTGATGAGTTTTTGGAGACATTGTGATGAGCTTTTCAAGGTGTTGTGTTGAATTTTTCAAACTGCATTTTTAGAAGTTTTATGTGTTTCTGAAATTGTCATCATGAGTCTCTGAAAGTGTTATGAGGAGTTTTGGATGTGTTGTGATGAGTTTTTCTAGATGTTGTGATGAGTTTATGAAGCTGTGATGACTAGTTTTTAGAGATGTTGTGATGAGTTTTTGAAAGTGATATGATGTGAATTTGGTATTGTCATGATCTTTTGAGATGTTGTGATTTGTTTTTGGTGTTATGAATGGTTTTTGAAGATGTTGTGAATTGTTTTTAAAATGTTTTCCTCAGTTTTTGGAGGTGTTGTGATGAATATGTGGAGATATTGTGATGCATTTTTGGAGGTGTTGTGATGCAGTTTTGGAAGTGTTCTGATTAGTTTTTGGGCCTGTTTTGATGAGTCTTTGAAGGTGTTGTGATGGGTTTTTGAGGGTGTTGTGTTGAATTTTTCAAGCTGTTGCGATGCGTTTTTGGAAGTTTTATGTGATTTTGAAATTGTCGTGATGTGTGTCTGAAAGTGTAATGAAGAGCTTTGCATGTGTTTTGATGAGTTTTTGAGATTTTGTAATGAGTTTTTGAAGCTGTGATGATTAGTTTTTAGAGATGTTGTGATGAGTTTTTGAATGTGCTGTGTTCAGTTTTTGGAAGTGGTGTAATGAGTTTTTGGAAATGTTCTTATGGGTATTTGAATGTGTTGTGGTGTGATTTTGAAGGTTTGTGATGGGTTTTTGAAGGTGTTGGGATGAATTTTTGGAGGTGTTGTGATCAGTGTTTGGAGATGTTGTGACGAGTTTTTGCAGGTGTTGTGATGAGTTTTTCAAGGTGTTGTGTTGAATTTTTCAAGCTGTTGTGATGCGTTTTTAGAAGTGTTATGTGTTTCTGAAATTTTCGTGATGATTGTCTGAAAGTGTTATGGGGAGTTCTGGATGTGTTGTGATGAGTTTTTCTAGATGTTGTAATGAGTTTTTGAAGCTGCGATGATTAGTTTTTAGAGATTTTGTGATGAGTTTTTGAACGTGATAGGATGTGCCTTTGGTGTGGCCATGAGCTTTTGAGATGTTCTGATTAGTTTTTGGGTGTTATGATGAGTTTTTGAAGGTGTTCTGATCATTTTTTAATGTATTGTCATCAGCTTTTGGATGTGCTGTGATCAATATTTGGAGATATTGTGATGCATTCTTGGAGGTGTTATGATCAGTTTTTGAAGGTGTTGTGATGCGGTTTTGGATGTTTTCTGATTAGTTTTTGGACCTGTTTTGATGAGTCTTTGGAGGTGTTGTGATGAGTTTTTGAGTGTGTTGTGTCAAATTTTTCAAGCTGTTGTGATGCGTTTTTGGAAGTGTTATGTGTTTTTGAAATTGTCATAATGAGTGTCTGAAAGTGTTATGAGGAGATTTGGATGTGTAGTGATGAGTTTTTCTCGATGTTGTGATGAGTTTTTGAAGGTGATATGATGTTAATTTGGTATTGTCATGAGCTTTTGAGATGTTGTGATTGGTTTTTGGTGTTATGAATGGTTTTTGAAGGCGTTCTGGATTGTTTTTAAAAAGTTTTCCTCAGTTTCTGGAGGTGTTGTGATGAATATTTGGAGATAGTGTGATGCATTTTTGGAGGTGGTGTGATGAGTTTTTGAAGGTGTTGTAATGCTGTTTTGGAATTGTTCTGATTAGTTTATGTACCTGTTTTGATGAGTCTTTAAATGTCTTATGATGAGTTTTTGAGTGTGTTGTGTTCAATTTTTCAAGCTGTTGCGATGCGTTTTTGGAAGTTTTATGTGATTTTGAAATTGTCGTGATGTGTGTCTGAAAGTGTAATGAAGAGCTTTGCATGTGTTTTGATGAGTTTTTGAGATTTTGTAATGAGTTTTTGAAGCTGTGATGATTAGTTTTTAGAGATGTTGTGATGAGTTTTTGAATGTGCTGTCTTCAGTTTTTGGAAGTGTTTTAATGTGTTTTTGGAAATGTTATTATGGGTGTTTGAATGTGTTGTGGTGTGATTTTGAAGGTTTGTGATGGGTTTTTGAAGGTGTTGTGCTGAATTTTTGGAGGTGTTGTGATCAGTGTTTGGAGATGTTGTGATGAGTTTTTGCTGGTGTTGTGATGAGTTTTTCAAGGTGCCGTGTTGAATTTTTCAACCTGTTGTGATGCGTTTTTAGAAGTGTTATGTGTTTCTGAAATTTTCGTGATGATTGTCTGAAAGGGTTATGGGGAGTGCTGGACGTGTTGTGATGAGATTTTCTAGATGTTGTAATGAGTTTTTGAAGCTGCGATGATTAGTTTTTAGAGATTTTGTGATGAGTTTTTAAACGTGATAGGATGTGCGTTTGGTGTGGCCATGAGCTTTTGAGATGTTCTATTTAGTTTTTGGGTGTTATGATGAGTTTTTGAAGGTGTTCTGATCATTTTTTAATGTATTGTCATCAGCTTTTGGAGGTGTTGTGATCATTATTTGGAGATATTGTGATGCATTTTTGGAGGTGTTATGATAAGTCTTTGGAGGTGTTGTGATGCGTTTCTGAGGGTGTTATGGTGTGTTCTTGTGTCATGATGAGTTTTTGAAGGTCTTCTGAGCAGTTTTTAAAATTTTTCATCAGTTGTTGGAGGTGTTGTGATGAATATTTGTAGAAATTTTGATGTTTTTTTCGAGGTGTTGTGATGCGTTTTTGGAGGTGTTGTGTTCAGTATTTGGAAGTGTCATGATGAGATTTTGCATATGTTATGAGTTTTTGTAGATGTTGTGATGTGCTTTCGATGGCTTGTGATGGGTCTTTGAAGGTATTGTGATGAATGTTTGGATGTGTTATGATCGGTTTTTAAAGGTGTTGAGATCAAGGTGTTTTGAAGGTGTTGTGATGAATTGTTGGTGTTTTGATCAGTTTTAGGTGATGTGATGAGATTCAATTGTGTTGTGATGAGTTTGTGTTGTGATGCTGAGGTTTTAGGTATGTTGTGATGTGTTTTTGGCACTATAATGAAAATTGGAATGTGTTATGAGGTTTTGGAAGTGTTGTGATTAGTTTTTTAAGGTGTTTTGATGTCTTTTTGGTGATTTTGTGATGTTTTTTTGAGGTGGTTGTGATGCGTTTTTCAAGGCGCTATGATAAGCTCTTACTACTGTGCTGATTTGTTCGAGCTGTTGTGATGTGTTTCTGAAGCTGTGTTGATTGGTTTTTGGAGATGTGTGATGAGTTTATGAAGGTGATGTGATGTGTGTTTGGTGTTGTGATGAGCTTTTGGAGATTTTGTGATTAGTTTTTGGAAGTGTTGTGATGAGTTTTTGAAGATGTGATGAGTTTTTGAAGATGTTGTGATGAATTTTTTGAGGTGTTGTGTTCAGTTTATTGGAAGTGGTGTAATGAGTTTTTGGAGATATTTTTATGAGTTTTTGTAGGTGTTGTGGTGTGATTTTCAATATTTGTGATGGGTTTTTGAAGGTGTTGTGACGAATTTTTGGAAGGGCTGTGATCAGTGTTTGGAGATGTTGTGATGAGTTTTTGGAGACATTGTGATGAGCTTTTCAAGGTGTTGTGTTGAATTTTTCAAACTGCATTTTTAGAAGTTTTATGTGTTTCTGAAATTGTCATCATGAGTCTCTGAAAGTGTTATGAGGAGTTTTGGATGTGTTGTGATGAGTTTTTCTAGATGTTGTGATGAGTTTATGAAGCTGTGATGACTAGTTTTTAGAGATGTTGTGATGAGTTTTTGAAAGTGATATGATGTGAATTTGGTATTGTCATGATCTTTTGAGATGTTGTGATTTGTTTTTGGTGTTATGAATGGTTTTTGAAGATGTTGTGAATTGTTTTTAAAATGTTTTCCTCAGTTTTTGGAGGTGTTGTGATGAATATGTGGAGATATTGTGATGCATTTTTGGAGGTGTTGTGATGCAGTTTTGGAAGTGTTCTGATTAGTTTTTGGGCCTGTTTTGATGAGTCTTTGAAGGTGTTGTGATGAGTTTTTGAGGGTGTTGTGTTGAATTTTTCAAGCTGTTGCGATGCGTTTTTGGAAGTTTTATGTGATTTTGAAATTGTCGTGATGTGTGTCTGAAAGTGTAATGAAGAGCTTTGCATGTGTTTTGATGAGTTTTTGAGATTTTGTAATGAGTTTTTGAAGCTGTGATGATTAGTTTTTAGAGATGTTGTGATGAGTTTTTGAATGTGCTGTGTTCAGTTTTTGGAAGTGGTGTAATGAGTTTTTGGAAATGTTCTTATGGGTATTTGAATGTGTTGTGGTGTGATTTTGAAGGTTTGTGATGGGTTTTTGAAGGTGTTGGGATGAATTTTTGGAGGTGTTGTGATCAGTGTTTGGAGATGTTGTGACGAGTTTTTGCAGGTGTTGTGATGAGTTTTTCAAGGTGTTGTGTTGAATTTTTCAAGCTGTTGTGATGCGTTTTTAGAAGTGTTATGTGTTTCTGAAATTTTCGTGATGATTGTCTGAAAGTGTTATGGGGAGTTCTGGACGTGTTGTGATGAGTTTTTCTAGATGTTGTAATGAGTTTTTGAAGCTGCGATGATTAGTTTTTAGAGATTTTGTGATGAGTTTTTGAACGTGATAGGATGTGCCTTTGGTGTGGCCATGAGCTTTTGAGATGTTCTGATTAGTTTTTGGGTGTTATGATGAGTTTTTGAAGGTGTTCTGATCATTTTTTAATGTATTGTCATCAGCTTTTGGATGTGCTGTGATCAATATTTGGAGATATTGTGATGCATTCTTGGAGGTGTTATGATCAGTTTTTGAAGGTGTTGTGATGCGGTTTTGGAAGTTTTCTGATTAGTTTTTGGACCTGTTTTGATGAGTCTTTGGAGGTGTTGTGATGAGTTTTTGAGTGTGTTGTGTCAAATTTTTCAAGCTGTTGTGATGCGTTTTTGGAAGTGTTATGTGTTTTTGAAATTGTCATAATGAGTGTCTGAAAGTGTTATGAGGAGATTTGGATGTGTAGTGATGAGTTTTTCTCGATGTTGTGATGAGTTTTTGAAGGTGATATGATGTTAATTTGGTATTGTCATGAGCTTTTGAGATGTTGTGATTGGTTTTTGGTGTTATGAATGGTTATTGAAGGCGTTCTGGATTGTTTTTAAAAGTTTTCCTCAGTTTCTGGAGGTGTTGTGATGAATATTTGGAGATAGTGTGATGCATTTTTGGAGGTGGTGTGATGAGTTTTTGAAGGTGTTGTAATGCTGTTTTGGAATTGTTCTGATTAGTTTATGTACCTGTTTTGATGAGTCTTTAAATGTCTTATGATGAGTTTTTGAGTGTGTTGTGTTCAATTTTTCAAGCTGTTGCGATGCGTTTTTGAAGTTTTATGTGATTTTGAAATTGTCGTGATGTGTGTCTGAAAGTGTAATGAAGAGCTTTGCATGTGTTTTGATGAGTTTTTGAGATTTTGTAATGAGTTTTTGAAGCTGTGATGATTAGTTTTTAGAGATGTTGTGATGAGTTTTTGAATGTGCTCTCTTCAGTTTTTGGAAGTGTTTTAATGTGTTTTTGGAAATGTTATTATGGGTGTTTGAATGTGTTGTGGTGTGATTTTGAAGGTTTGTGATGGGTTTTTTGAAATGGTGTTGTGCTGAATTTTTGGAGGTGTTGTGATCAGTGTTTGGAGATGTTGTGATGAGTTTTTGCTGGTGTTGTGATGAGTTTTCAAGGTGCCGTGTTGAATTTTTCAACCTGTTGTGATGCGTTTTTAGAAGTGTTATGTGTTTCTGAAATTTTCGTGATGATTGTCTGAAAGGGTTATGGGGAGTGCTGGACGTGTTGTGATGAGATTTTCTAGATGTTGTAATGAGTTTTTGAAGCTGCGATGATTAGTTTTTAGAGATTTTGTGATGAGTTTTTAAACGTGATAGGATGTGCGTTTGGTGTGGCCATGAGCTTTTGAGATGTTCTATTTAGTTTTTGGGTGTTTATGATGAGTTTTTGAAGGTGTTCTGATCATTTTTTAATGTATTGTCATCAGCTTTTGGAGGTGTTGTGATCATTATTTGGAGATATTGTGATGCATTTTTGGAGGTGTTATGATAAGTCTTTGGAGGTGTTGTGATGCGTTTCTGAGGGTGTTATGGTGTGTTCTTGTGTCATGATGAGTTTTTGAAGGTCTTCTGAGCAGTTTTTAAAATTTTCATCAGTTGTTGGAGGTGTTGTGATGAATATTTGTAGAAATTTTGATGTTTTTTTCGAGGTGTTGTGATGCGTTTTTGGAGGTGTTGTGTTCAGTATTTGGAAGTGTCATGATGAGATTTTGCATATGTTATGAGTTTTTGTAGATGTTGTGATGTGCTTTCGATGGCTTGTGATGGGTCTTTGAAGGTATTGTGATGAATGTTTGGATGTGTTATGATCGGTTTTAAAGGTGTTGAGATCAAGGTGTTTTGAAGGTGTTGTGATGAATTGTTGGTGTTTTGATCAGTTTTAGGTGATGTGATGAGATTCAATTGTGTTGTGATGAGTTTGTGTTGTGATGCTGAGGTTTTAGGTATGTTGTGATGTGTTTTTGGCACTATAATGAAAATTGGAATGTGTTATGAGGTTTTGGAAGTGTTGTGATTAGTTTTTTTAAGGTGTTTTGATGTCTTTTTGGTGATTTTTGTGATGTTTTTTTGAGGAGGTTGTGATGCGTTTTTCAAGGCGCTATGATAAGCTCTTACTACTGTGCTGATTTGTTCGAGCTGTTGTGATGTGTTTCTGAAGCTGTGTTGATTGGTTTTTGGAGATGTGTGATGAGTTTATGAAGGTGATGTGATGT
>JANJGN010003136.1:0-50693 GCA_026770705.1 Isurus oxyrinchus
TGTGGGGGGGTCTGGTGGGTGTGGGGGGGGTGGGTGTGGGGGGTGTGGGTGTGGGGAGGGTGTGGGTGGTGTGGGTGTGGGGGGGTGGGGTGCGGGTGGAGTGGGTGGTGTGGGTGTGGGGGGGGGTGGTGTGGGGGGGTGGGGTGTGGGGGGGGTGGGATGTGGGGGGGGGTGGGGTGTGGGGGGGGTGGGGTGTGGGGGGGGGTGGGGTGTGGGGGGGGTGGGGTGTGGGGGGGGTGGGGTGTGGGGGGGGTGGGGTGTGGGGGGGGGTGGGGTGTGGGGGGGGTGGGGTGTGGGGGGGTGGGGTGTGGGGGGGGTGGGGTGTGGGGGGGGGTGGGGTGTGGGGGGGGTGGGTGTGGGGGGGGTGGGGTGTGGGGGGGGTGGGGTGTGGGGGGGGTGGGGTGTGGGGGGGGTGGGGTGTGGGGGGGGTGGGGTGTGGGGGGGGTGGGGTGTGGGGGGGGTGGGGTGTGGGGGGGGTGGGGTGTGGGGGGGGGTGGGGGTGTGGGGGGGGGTGGGGTGTGGGGGGGGTGGGGTGTGGGGGGGGTGGGGTTGTGGGAGTGGCGGGGGGGTGGGTGGTGTGGGGGGGTGTGGGGGTGTGGGAGGTGGGGGGGGGTGTGGGTGGTGTGGGGGTGTGGGAGGTGGGGGGTGTGGGTGTGTGGGGGTGTGGGTGGTGTGGGGGTGTGGGAGGTGGGGGGTGTGGGGGGGTAGGGTGTGGGGGGGTGGGTGGTGTGGGGGTGGGTGTGGGGGGGGTGGGTGTGGGGGGGGTGGGGTGTGGGGGGGGGGTGGGTGTGGGGGGGGTGGGTGTGGGGGGGGTAGGGTGTGGGGGTGTGGGGGGGTAGGGTGTGGGGAGGGTGTGGGTGGTGTGGGTGTGGGGGGGGGTGGGGTGCGGGTGGAGTGGGTGGGGTGGGTGTGGGTGGTGTGGGTGGGTGGGTGTGGGGAGGGTGGGTGGTGTGGGTGTGGGGGGGGTGGTGCGGGGGGGGGTTTGTGTGTGGGGGGGCGGTGTGGGTGGGTGGGGGGGGGGTGGGGGTGCGGGGGGGTGGGGTGCGGGGGGGTGGGGTGCGGGGGTGCGGGGGGGGTGGGGTGCGGGGGGGGTGGGGTGCGGGGGGGGGTGGGGTGCGAGGGGGGGTGGGGTGCGAGGGGGGGTGGGGTGCGGGGGGGTTGGAGTGCGGGGGGGGTGGAGTGCGAGGGGCGGTGGAGTGCGGGGGGGGTGGGGTGCGGGGGGGGTGGGGTGCGGGGGGGGGTGGAGTGCGGGGGGGGTGGAGTGCGGGGGGGGGTGGGGTGCGGGGGGGGGTGGGGTGCGGGGGGGGTGGGGTGCGAGGGGGGGTGGGGTGCGGGGGGGGTGGAGTGCGGGTGGTGCGGGGGGGTGGGATGCGGGGGGGGGTGGGGTGCGGGGGGGGTGGGGTGCGGGGGGGGTGGGGTGCGGGGGGGGTGGAGTGCAGGGGGGTGGGGTGCGGGGGGGGTGGGGTGCGGGGGGGGTGGGGTGCAGGGGGGGTGCGGGGGGGGGTGGGGTGCGGGGGGGGTGCGGGGGGGGTGGGGTGCGGGGGGGGTGGGGTGCGGGGGGGGTGGGGTGCGGGGGGGGGGTGCGGGGGGGGTGGGGTGCGGGGGGGGTGGGGTGTGGGGGGGTGGGTGTTGGGGGGGGTGGGTGTTGGGGGGGGTGGGTGTTGGGGGGTGTTGGGTGGTGTGGGGGGGTGGGTGGTGTGGGGGGGGGGTGGGTGGTGTGGGTGGAGTGGGTGGTGTGGGTGGTGTGGGTGTGGGGGGGTGGGGGGGTGGGGTGTGGGGGTGTGTGTGGGGGGGTGTGTGGTGTGGGGGGGGTGTGGGGGGGTGTGTGGGGGGGTGTGTGGGGGTGGTGGGTGTGGGGGGGTGGGTGTGGGGGGGGTGGGGTGTGGGGGTGTGTGTGGGGGGTTGTGTGGTGTGGGGGGGGGTGTGGGGGGGTGTGTGGGGGGGTGTGGGGGGTGTGTGGGGGGGTGGTGGGTGTGGGGGGGTGGGTGTGGGGGGGGTGGGTGTGGGGGGGGTGGGTGTGGGGGGGGGTGGGTGTGGGGGGGGGTGGGTGTGGGGGGGGGTGGGTGTGGGTGGTGTGGGGGGTGTGGTGGGTGTGGGGGGGTGGGTGTGGGTGGTGTGGGGGTGTGGGTGTGGGGAGGGTGGGTGGTGTGGGGGGGGGTGGGGAGGTGTGGGTGCGTGTGGGGGGGGCTAGGGGAGGGTGGGGGGGGTAGGGGGGGTGGGGGCGTAGGGGTGGGTGGGGGGTGGTTGGGGGGGTAGGGGGGGTAGTGTGGGGTGGTGTGGGGGGGTTGGGGGGGGTGGGGGGGGGTGGTGTGGGTGGTGTGGGGGGGGTGTGGGGAGGTGTGGGTGGTGTGGGGGGGGTGTGGGGGGGGTGGGGGGGGTGTGGGTGTGGGGGGGGGTGTGGGTGTGGGGGGGGTGTGGGTGGTGTGGGTGTGGGGGGGGTGGGTGTGGGGGGGGTGGGTGTGGGGGTGGTGTGGGTAGTGTGGGTGTGGGGGGGTGGTGCGGGGGGGGGTTTGTGTGGGGGGGGTGTGTGTGGGGTGTGTGGGGGGTGGGGGTGGGGGGTAGTGGGGGTGGTGGTGGGGGGGGGCGGTGTGGGTGGGTGGGGGGGGTGGGGTGTGGGTGGGTGGGGTGTGGGTGGTGTGGGTGTGGGGGGGTGGGGTGCGGGTGGTGTGGGTGGTGTGGGTGTGGGGGGGTGGTGCGGGGGGGGGGGTTTGTGTGGGGGGGGGTGTGTGTGGGGGTGGGGGTAGTGGGGGTGGGTGCTGGGGGGGCGGTGTGGGTGGGGTGGGGGCGGTGGGGGTGGGGAGGGGTGTGGGGGTGTGTGGGGGTGGGGGGTGTGTGGGGGGTGTGTGGGGGTGGGGGGTGTGTGGGGGGTGTGTGGGGGTGTGTGGGGGTGTGTGGGGGTGTGTGGGGGTGTGGGGGTGGGGGGTGTGTGGGGGTGTGTGGGCGTGTGTGGGTGTGTGGGGGTGGGGGGTGTGTGGGGGTGGGGTGTGTGGGGGTGTGTGGGGGTGTGTGGGGGTGTGTGGGGGTGGGGGGTGTGTGGGGGTGGGGGGTGTGTGGGGGTGGGGGGTGTGTGGGGGTGGGGGGTGTGTGGGGGTGGGGGGTGTGTGGGGGTGTGTGGGGGTGTGTGGGGGTGTGTGGGTGTGGGGGGTGTGTGGGGGTGTGTGGGGGTGTGTGGGGGTGGGGGTGTGTGGGGGTGGGGGGTGTGTGGGGGTGGGGGGTGTGTGGGGGTGTGTGGGGGTGTGTGGGGGTGTGTGGGGGTGGGGGGTGTGTGGGGGTGGGGGGTGTGTGGGGGTGGGGGGTGTGTGGGGGTGTGGGGGGTGTGTGGGGGTGTGGGGGGTGTGTGGGGGTGTGTGGGGGTGTGTGGGGGTGTGTGGGGGGTGTGTGGGGGGTGTGTGGGGGTGGGGGGTGTGTGGGGGTGTGTGGGGGTGGGGGGTGTGGGGGGGTGTGGGGGGGTGTGGGGGTGTGTGGGGGTGGGGGGTGTGGGGGTGTGTGGGGGTGTGTGGGGGTGGGGGGTGTGTGGGGGGGGGGTGTGTGGGGGTGGGGGGTGTGTGGGGGTGTGTGTGGGTGTGTGGGGGTGGGGGGTGTGTGGGGGTGGGGGGTGTGTGGGGGTGGGGGGTGTGTGGGGGTGGGGGGTGTGTGGGGGTGGGGGGTGTGTGGGGGTGGGGGGTGTGTGGGGGTGGGGGGTGTGTGGGGGTGGGGGGTGTGTGGGGGTGGGGGGTGTGTGGGGGTGGGGGGTGTGTGGGGGTGGGGGGGTGTGTGGGGGTGGGGGGTGTGTGGGGGTGGGGGGTGTGTGGGGGTGGGGGGTGTGTGGGGGTGGGGGGTGTGTGGGGGTGGGGGGTGTGTGGGGGTGGGGGGTGTGTGGGGGTGGGGGGGTGTGTGGGGGGTGGGGGGTGTGTGGGGGTGGGGGGTGTGTGGGGGTGGGGGGTGTGTGGGGGGTGGGGGGTGTGTGGGGGTGGGGGGGTGTGTGGGGTGGGGGTGTGTGGGGGTGGGGGGGTGGGGGGTGTGTGGGGGTGTGTGGGTGTGGGGGGTGTGTGGGGGTGTGTGGGTGTGGGGGGTGTGTGGGGGTGTGTGGGGGTGTGTGTGGGGGTGTGTGTGGGGGTGTGTGGGGGTGTGTGGGGGGTGGGGGTGTGTGGGGGTGGGGGGTGTGTGGGGGTGGGGGGTGTGTGGGGGTGGGGGGTGTGTGGGGGTGGGGGGTGTGTGGGGGTGGGGGTGTGTGGGGGTGTGTGGGGGTGGGAGGTGTGTGGGGGTGGGGGTGTGTGGGGGTGTGTGGGGGTGGGGGTGTGTGGGGGTGGGGGTGTGTGGGGGTGTGTGGGGGTGGGGGTGTGTGGGGGTGTGTGGGGGTGGGGGGTGTGTGGGGGTGGGGGGTGTGTGGGGGTGGGGGGTGTGTGGGGGTGGGGGGTGTGTGGGGGTGGGGGTGTGTGGGGGTGGGGGGTGTGTGGGGGTGGGGGGTGTGTGGGGGTGGGGGGTGTGTGGGGGTGGGGGGTGTGTGGGGGTGGGGGGTGTGTGGGGGTGTGTGGGGGGTGGGAGGTGTGTGGGGGTGGGGGGTGTGTGGGGGTGGGGGGTGTGGTGGGGGTGGGGGGTGTGTGGGGGTGTGTGGGGGTGTGTGGGGGTGTGTGGGGGGTGTGGGGGGTGTGTGGGGGTGGGGGTGTGTGGGGGTGTGTGGGGTGTGTGGGGGTGTGTGGGGGTGTGTGGGGGTGTGTGGGGGGTGTGTGGGGGTGTGTGGGGGTGTGTGGGGGTGTGTGGGGGTGTGTGGGGGTGGGGGGTGTGTGGGGGGTGTGGGGGTGTGGGGGTGTGTGGGGGTGTGTGGGGGTGGGGGGGTGTGTGGGGGTGTGGGGGTGTGTGGGGGTGGGAGGTGTGTGGGGGTGGGGGTGTGTGGGGGTGGGGGGTGTGTGGGGGTGTGTGGGGGTGTGTGGGGGTGTGTGGGGGTGTGGGGGTGTGTGGGGGTGTGTGGGGTGTGTGGGGGTGGGAGGTGTATGGGGGTGGGAGGTGTGTGGGGGTGGGGGTGTGTGGGGGTGTGTGGGGGTGGGGGGTGTGTGGGGGTGGGGGGTGTGTGGGGGTGGGGGGTGTGTGGGGGTGGGGGGTGTGTGGGTGTGTGGGGGTGTGTGGGGGGGTGGGGGGTGTGTGGGGGTGGGGGGTGTGTGGGGGGTGGGGGGTGTGTGGGGGTGGGGGGTGTGTGGGGGTGGGGGGTGTGTGGGGGTGGGGGGTGTGTGGGGGTGGGGGGTGTGTGGGGGTGGGGGGTGTGTGGGGGTGGGGGGTGTGTGGGGGTGTGTGGGTGTGTGGGGGTGTGTGGGGGTGGGGGTGTGTGGGGGTGGGGGGTGTGTGGGGGGTGTGTGGGTGTGGGGGGTGTGTGGGGGTGGGGGGTGTGTGGGGGTGGGGGGTGTGTGGGGGTGTGTGGGGGTGGGGGGTGTGTGGGTGTGTGGGGGTGTGTGGGGGTGGGGGGTGTGTGGGGGGGGGTGTGTGTGGGGGTGGGGGGTGTGTGGGGGGTGGGGGGTGTGTGGGGGTGGGGGGTGTGTGGGGGTGGGGGGTGTGTGGGGGGTGTGTGGGTGTGTGGGGGTGTGTGGGGGTGAGGGTGTGTGGGGGTGGGGGGTGTGTGGGTGTGTGGGGGTGTGTGGGGGTGGGGGGTGTGTGGGGGTGGGGGGTGTGTGGGGGTGGGGGGTGTGTGGGGGTGTGTGGGGGGTGTGTGGGGGTGGGGGGTGTGGGGGTGTGTGGGGTGTGGGGGTGTGTGGGGGTGTGTGGGGGTGGGGGTGTGTGGGGGTGGGGGGTGTGTGGGGGTGGGGGTGTGTGGGGGTGTGTGGGGTGTGTGGGGGGTGTGGGGGTGTGTGGGGGTGTGTGGGGGTGGGGGGTGTGTGGGTGTGTGGGGGTGTGTGGGGGGGTGTGGGTGGGGGTGTGTGGGGGTGTGTGGGGGTGTGTGGGGGTGTGTGGGGGTGTGTGGGGGTGGGGGGGTGTGGGGGGTGTGTGGGGGTGTGTGGGGGTGTGTGGGGGTGGGGGGTGTGTGGGGGTGTGTGGGGGTGTGTGGGGTGTGTGGGGGTGTGTGGGGGTGTGTGGGGGTGTGTGGGGGTGGGGGGTGTGTGGGGGTGGGGGGTGTGTGGGGGTGGGGGGTGTGTGGGGGTGGGGGGTGTGTGGGGGTGGGGGGTGTGTGGGGGTGGGGGGTGTGTGGGGGTGGGGGGTGTGTGGGGGTGGGGGGGTGTGTGGGGGTGGGGGGTGTGTGGGGGTGGGGGGTGTGTGGGGGTGGGGGGTGTGTGGGGGTGGGGGGGTGTGTGGGGGGTGGGGGGTGTGTGGGGGTGGGGGGGGTGTGGGGTGGGGGGTGTGTGGGGGTGGGGGGTGTGTGGGGGGGGGGGTGTGTGGGGGTGGGGGGTGTGTGGGGGTGGGAGGTGTGTGGGGTGGGGGTGTGTGGGGGTGGGGGTGTGTGGGTGTGTG
Organism: Isurus oxyrinchus; assembly: GCA_026770705.1. NCBI lineage: Eukaryota > Metazoa > Chordata > Chondrichthyes > Lamniformes > Lamnidae > Isurus > Isurus oxyrinchus. The sequence goes on from JANJGN010003136.1 coordinate 6,415, forward strand.
GGGGTGTGGGGGGGTGGGGGTGTGTGGGGGTGGGGGGTGTGTGGGGGTGTGGGGGGTGGGGGGTGTGTGGGGGTGTGTGGGTGTGTGGGGGTGTGTGGGTGTGTGGGGGTGTGTGGGGGTGGGGGTGTGTGGGGGGGTGTGGGGGTGGGGTGTGTGGGGGTGTGTGGGGGTGGGGGTGTGTGGGGGTGGGGTGTGTGGGGGGTGTGGGGGGTGGGGGGTGTGTGGGGGTGGGGGGTGTGTGGGGGGTGGGGGGTGTGTGGGGGTGGGGGGGTGTGTGGGGGGGGTGGGGGGGTGGGGGGTGTGTGGGGGTGGGGGGGGTGGGGGGTGGTGGGGGGGTGTGTGGGGGGTGGGGGGTGTGTGGGGGTGGGGGGGTGTGTGGGGGGGTGGGGGGGGTGTGGGGGGGTGGGGGTGTGTGGGGGTGGGGGTGGGGGGGTGTGGGGGTGGGGGGGTGTGTGGGGGGGTGGGGGGGGTGTGGGGGTGTGTGGGGGTGTGTGGGGGGGTGTGGGGGTGTGTGGGGGTGTGTGGGGGTGTGTGGGGGTGTGTGGGGGGTGTGGGGGTGTGTGGGGGTGTGGGGTGTGTGGGGGTGTGTGGGGGTGTGTGGGGGTGGGGGGGTGTGTGGGGGTGGGGGGTGTGTGGGGGTGGGGGGTGTGTGGGGGTGGGGGGTGTGTGGGGGTGTGTGGGGGTGGGGGGTGTGTGGGGGTGGGGGGTGTGTGGGGGCGGGGGTGTGTGGGGGGTGGGGGGTGTGTGGGTGTGTGGGGGTGTGTGGGGGTGTGGGGGGGTGTGTGGGGGTGGGGGGGTGTGTGGGGGTGGGGGGTGTGTGGGGGTGGGGGGTGTGTGGGGGTGGGGGGGTGTGTGGGGGTGGGGGGTGTGTGGGGGTGGGGGTGTGTGGGGGTGGGGGGTGTGTGGGGGTGGGGGGGTGTGTGGGGGTGGGGGGTGTGTGGGGGGGGTGTGTGGGTGTGTGGGGGTGGGGGGTGTGTGGGGGGTGTGTGGGGGTGGGGGTGTGTGGGGGTGTGTGGGGGTGTGGGGGTGGGGGGTGTGGGGGTGTGTGGGGGTGTGGGGGTGGGGGTGTGTGGGGGTGTGTGGGGGGTGTGTGGGGGGTGTGTGGGGGGTGTGTGGGGGTGGGGGGTGTGTGGGGGTGTGTGGGTGTGTGGGGGTGTGTGGGGGGTGTGGGGGGGTGTGGGGGTGTGTGGGGGTGGGGGGGTGTGTGGGGGTGGGGGGTGTGTGGGGGTGTGTGGGGTGTGTGGGGGTGTGGGGGTGTGTGGGTGTGTGTGGGGGGTGGGGGGTGTGTGGGGGTGTGGGGGTGTGTGGGGGTGTGTGGGTGTGTGGGGGTGTGTGGGGGTGTGGGGGTGTGTGGGGGTGTGTGGGGGTGTGTGGGGGTGTGTGGGGGTGTGTGGGGGTGTGTGGGGGGGTGTGGGGGTGTGTGGGGGTGTGTGGGGGTGTGTGGGGGTGTGTGGGGGTGTGTGGGGGTGGGGGGTGTGTGGGGGTGGGGGGTGTGTGGGGGTGGGGGGTGTGTGGGGGTGGGGGGTGTGTGGGGGTGGGGGGTGTGTGGGGGTGTGTGGGGGTGTGTGGGGGTGGGGGGTGTGTGGGGGTGGGGGGTGTGTGGGGTGTGTGGGGGTGGGGGAGTGGGGGTGGGTGGTGTGTGGGGGTGTGTGGGGGAGTGTGTGGGAGTGGGGGGGTGGGGGGGTGGGGGGTGTGGGGGGTGTGGTGGGGGGATGGGGGGGGTGGGGGGGGTGTGGTGTGGGGGGGGTGGGGGGGGTGTAGGGGTGTGGGCGGGTTGTGTGGGGGTTGTGTGGGGGGGTGGGGTTGTGGGGGGTGTAGGGGGGTGGGGTGTGGGGGGTTGTAGGGGTGTGGGGTGTGGGGGGGAGTGGGGGTGGGGGGGTGGGGGGTGTGTGGGGGTGTGTGGGGGTGGGGGGTGTGTGGGGGTGGGGGGTGTGTGGGGGTGGGGGGTGTGTGGGGGAGTGGGGGTGGGGGGTGGGGGGTGGGGGGTGGGGGGTGTGTGGGGGTGTGTGGGGGTGGGGGGTGTGTGGGGGTGGGGGGTGTGTGGGGGTGTGTGGGGGTGGGGGGTGTGTGGGGGTGTGGGGGGTGTGTGGGGGTGGGGGTGTGTGGGGGTGGGGGGTGTGTGGGGGTGTGTGGGGGTGTGTGGGGTGGGGGGTGTGTGGGGTGTGTGGGGGTGTGTGGGGGTGGGGGGTGTGTGGGGGGTGGGGGGTGTGTGGGGGTGGGGGGTGTGTGGGGGTGGGGGGTGTGTGGGGGTGGGGGGTGTGTGGGGGTGGGGGGTGTGTGGGGGTGGGGGGTGTGTGGGGGTGGGGGGTGTGTGGGGGTGGGGGTGTGTGGGGGTGGGGGGTGTGTGGGGGTGGGGGGTGTGTGGGGGTGGGGGGTGTGTGGGGGTGGGGGGTGTGTGGGGGTGGGGGGTGTGTGGGGGTGGGGGGTGTGTGGGGGTGGGGGGTGTGTGGGGGTGGGGGGTGTGTGGGGGTGGGGGGTGTGTGGGGGTGGGGGGGTGTGTGGGGGTGGGGGGTGTGTGGGGGTGGGGGGTGTGTGGGGGTGTGTGGGGGAGTGGGGGTGGGGGTGGTGGGGGGGGTGGGTGGTGTGTGGGGGGGGTGGGTGGTGTGTGTGGGGGGGTGGGTGGGTGGGGGAGAGTGGGGGGGGTGGGGGTGGGTTGGGGGGGGGCCGTGGGAGGGGGTGGGAGGGGGTGGGAGTGTGTGGGAGTGTGTGGGGGGGGTGTGGGGGGGTGTGGGGGGTGTGGGGGGTGTGGGGGGGTGTGGGGGGGGTGTGGGAGTGGGGGGTGTGTGGGGGGTGTGTGGGGGTGTGTGGGGGTGGGGTGGGGGAGTGGGGGTGGGGGTGGTGGGGGGGGTGGGTGGTGTGTGGGTGTGGGGGGGTGTGTGGGGGTGGGGGGTGTGTGGGGGTGTGTGGGGGTGGGGTGGGGGAGTGGGGGTGGGGGTGGTGGGGGGGGGTGGGTGGTGTGGTGGGGGGGGGTGGGGTGGTGTGTGGGGGGGGTGGGTGGTGTGTGGGGGGGTGGGTGGGTGGGGGAGAGTGGGGGGGGTGGGGGTGGGTTGGGGGGGGGGGGCCGTGGGAGGGGGTGGGAGGGGGTGGGAGTGTGTGGGAGTGTGTGGGGGGGTGTGGGGGGGTGTGGGGGGGTGTGGGGGGGTGTGGGGGGGTGTGGGAGTGTGTGGGAGTGTGTGGGAGTGTGTGGGAGTGTGTGGGGGTGTGTGGGGGTGTGTGGGGGGTGGGGGGTGTGTGGGGGTGGGGGGTGTGTGGGGGTGGGGGGTGTGTGGGGGTGGGGGGTGTGTGGGGGTGGGGGGTGTGTGGGGGTGTGTGGGGGTGTGTGGGGGTGTGTGGGGGTGTGTGGGGGGTGGGGGGTGGGGGGTGTGTGGGGGGTGGGGGGGTGTGTGGGGGTGGGGGGTGTGTGGGGGTGGGGGGTGTGTGGGGGTGGGGGGTGTGTGGGGGTGTGTGGGGGTGGGGTGGTGGAGTGGGGGTGGGGGTGGTGGGGGGGGTGGGTGGTGTGTGGGGGGGTGGCACCGACGCAGAGCACAAAGAGGAGCATGCAGCTCATATACTGAGGGGCAGCGGTTTCACAGGGTCGGAGGAGGCTGGAGGAGGTTGCAGAGATAGGGAGGGGTGTAGGGGCTGGAGGAGGTTACAGAGATAGGGAGGGGAGGAGGTTACAGAGATAGGGAGGGTTGTAGGGGCTGGAGGAGGTTACAGAGATAGGGAGGGGTGTAGGGGCTGGAGGAGGTTACAGAGATAGGGAGGGGTGTAGGGGCTGGAGGAGGTTACAGAGATAGGGAGGGGGTGTACGGGGCTGGAGGAGGTTACAGAGATAGGGAGGGGTGTTGGGGCTGAAGGAGGTTAAAGAGATAGGGAGGGGTGCAGGGGCTGGAGGAGGTTACAGAGATAGGGAGGGGTGTAGGGGCTGGAGGAGGTTACAGAGATAGGGAGGGGAGGAGGTTACAGAGATAGGGAAGGGTGTAGGGTTTGAAAGACGTTACAGAGATAGGGAGGGGTGTAGGGGGCAGGAGGAGGTTAAACAGATAGGGAGAGGTGTAGGGGGCTGGAGGAGGTTACAGAGATAGGGAGGGGTGCAGGGGCTGGAGAAGGTTACAGAGATAGGGAGGGGTGTAGGGGCTGGAGGAGGTTAGAGAGATAGGGAGGGGTGTAGGTGCTGGAGGAGGTTACAGAGATAGGGATAGGTGTAGGGGCTGGAGGAGGTTACAGAGATAGGGAGGGGTGTAGGGGCAGGAGGAGGTTAGAGAGATAGGAAGGGGTGTAGGTGCTGGAGGAGGTTACAGAGATAGGGAGGGTTGTAGGGGCTGGAGGAGGTTACAGAGATAGGGAGGGGTGTAGGGGCTGGAGGAGGTTACAGAGATAGGGAGGGGTGTAGGGGCTGGAGGATGTTACAGAGATAGGGAGGGGTGTACGGGGCTGGAGAAGGTTACAGAGATAGGGAGGGGTGTTGGGGCTGAAGGAGGTTACAGAGATAGGGAGGGGTGCAGGGGCTGGAGGAGGTTACAGAGATAGGGAGGGGTGTAGGGGCTGGAGGAGGTTACAGAGATAGGGAGGGGTGTAGGGAGGGGAGGAGGTTACAGAGATAGGGAGGGGTTGTAGGGGCTGGAGGAGGTTACAGAGATAGGGAGGGGTGTAGGGGCTGGAGGAGGTTACAGAGATAGGAGGGGGTGTAGGGGCTGGAGGAGGTTACAGCGATAGGGAGGGGTGTAGGGGGCTGGAGGACGGTGACAGAGATAGGGAGCGGTTTGTAGGGGCTGGAGGAGGTTACAGAGATAGGGGTGGAGGGGCTGGAGGAGGTTAGAGAGATAGGGAGGGGTGTAGGTGCTGGAGGAGGTTACAGAGACAGGGAGGGGTGTAGGGGGCTGGAGGAGGTTACAGAGATAGGGGTGGAGGGGCGGAGGAGGTTAGAGAGATAGGGAGGGGTGTAGGTGCTGGAGGAGGTTACAGAGACAGGGAGGGGTGTAGGGGGCTGGAAGAGGTTACAGAGATAGGGAGTGTGTGTAGGGGGATGGAGGAGGTTACAGAGATAGGGAGGGTTGAAGGGGCAGGAGGAGGGGGGTGGGGAGGGGAGTGGGGAGTGTGTGGGGGGGTGTGGGGGGGTGTGGGGGGGTGTGGGGGGGTTGTGGGGGGGGTGTGGGAGTGTGTGGGAGTGTGTGGGAGTGGGGGGTGTGTGGGGGTGTGTGGGGGTGGGGGGAGTGTGTGGGGGTGGGGGGTGTGGGGGGGGTGTGTGGGGGGTGGGGGGGTGTGTGGGGGTGGGGGGGTGTGTGGGGGTGGGGGGTGTGTGGGGGTGTGTGGGGGGTGTGTGAGGGGGTGGGGGGTGTGTGGGGGGTGGGAGGTGTGTGGGGGTGGGGGTGTGTGGGGGGTGTGTGGGGGTGGGGGGTGTGTGGGGGTGGGGGGGTGTCTGTGTGGGGGTGGGGGGTGTGTGGGGGGTGGGGGGTGTGTGTGGGGGTGTGTGGGGGGTGTGTGGGGGTGTGTGGGGGTGTGTGGGAGTGTGTGGGAGTGTGTGGGAGTGTGTGGGAGTGTGTGGGGGTGTGTGGGGGTGTGTGGGGGTGTGTGGGGGTGGGGGGTGTGTGGGGGTGGGGGGGTGTGTGGGGGTGTGTGGGGGTGGGGGGTGTGTGGGGGTGGGGGGGTGTGTGGGGGGTGTGTGGGGGGTGGGGAGTGTGTGGGGGTGGGGGGTGTGTGGGGGCGGGGGGTGTGTGGGGGGTGGGGGGTGTGTGGGGGGCGGGGGGTGTGTGGGGGTGGGGGGGTGTGTGGGGGGTGGGGGGTGTGTGGGTGTGGGGGGGTGTGTGGGGTGTGGGGGGGTGTGTGGGGGTGGGGGGTGTGTGGGGGTGGGGGGTGTGTGGGGGTGGGGGGTGTGTGTGGGGGTGGGGGGTGTGTGGGGGTGGTGGGGGGTGTGTGGGGGTGGGGGGGGGTTGTGTGGGGGTGGGGGTGTGTGGGGGGTGGGGGGTGTGTGGGGGTGGGGGGAGTGTGGGGGTGTGTGGGGTGTGTGGGGGTGGGGGTGTGTGGGGGTGTGTGGGGGTGGGGGTGTGTGGGGGTGTGTGGGGGTGTGTGGGGGGTGTGTGGGGGGTGTGTGTGGGGGTGTGTGGGGGTGTGTGGGGGTGTGTGGGGGTGGGGGGGTGTGTGGGGGTGTGTGGGGGTGTGTGGGTGTGTGGGGGTGTGTGGGGGGTGTGGGGGGTTGTGGGGGTGTGTGGGGGTGGGGGGTGTGTGTGGGGGTGGGGGGTGTGTGGGGGTGTGTGGGGGTGTGTGGGGGTGTGTGGGGGTGGGGGTGTGGGGGTGGGGGGTGTGTGGGGGTGTGTGGGTGTGTGGGGTGTGTGGGGGTGTGTGGGGGTGTGGGGGTGGGGGGTGTGTGGGGGTGGGGGGGGTGTGTGGGGGTGTGTGGGGGTGTGTGGGGGGTGTGGGGGGGTGTGTGGGGGTGGGGGGTGTGTGGGGGTGGGGGGTGTGGGGGGGTGTGGGGGTGTGTGGGGTGGTGGGGGGTGTGGGGGGTGGGGGGCTGTGTGGGGGTGTGTGTGGGGGTGTGTGGGGGTGGGGGGTGTGTGGGGGTGTGTGGGGGTGGTGGGGGAGTGGGGGTGGGTGGTGTGTGGGGGGTGTGTGGGGGAGTGTGTGGGAGTGGGGGGGTGGGGGGGTGGGGGGTGTGGGGGGTGTGGTGGGGGGGATGGGGGGGGGTGGGGGGGGGTGTGGTGTGGGGGGGGTGGGGGGGGGGTGTAGGGGTGTGGGGGGGTTGTGTGGGGGTTGTGTGGGGGGGTGGGGTTGTGGGGGGTGTAGGGGGGTGGGGTGTGGGGGGTTGTAGGGGGTGTGGGGTGTGGGGGGGGGTGGGGGTGGGGGGGTGGGGGGTGGGGGGGTGTGGGGGTGGGGGGTGTGTGGGGGTGGGGGGGTGTGTGGGGTGGTGGGGGGTGTGTGGGGGAGTGGGGGGTGGGGGGTGGTGGGGTGTGTGTGGGGGTGTGTGGGGGTGGGGGGTGTGTGGGGGGTGGGGGGGTGTGTGGGGGTGGGGGGTGTGTGGGGGTGGGGGGTGTGTGTGGGGGGTGTGTGGGGGTGTGGGGGGGGTGTGTGGGGGTGGGGGGGGGGTGTGTGGTGGGGGGTGTGTGGGGGGTGGGGGGGGGGTGTGTGGGGGTGGGGGGGGGTGTGTGGGGGTGGGGGTGGGTGTGTGGGGGTGGGGGGTGTGTGGGGGTGTGTGGGGGTGGTGTGGGGGTGGGGGGTGTGTGGGGGGGTGTGGGGGTGTGTGGGGGTGGGGGGGTGTGTGGGGGGTGGGGGGGTGTGTGGGGGTGGGGGGTGTGTGGGGGTGGGGGGGTGTGTGGGGGTGGGGGGTGTGTGGGAGTGGGGGGTGTGTGGGGGTGGGGGGTGTGTGGGGGTGGGGGGTGTGTGGGGGGTGGGGGGGTGTGGGGGTGGGGGTGTGTGGGGGTGTGGGGGGTGGGGTGGGGAGTGGGGGTGGGGTGGTGGGGGGGGTGGGTGGTGTGTGGGGGGGGTGGGTGGTGTGTGGGGGAGAGTGGGGGGGGGTGGGGGTGGGTTGGGGGGGGGGCCGTGGGAGGGGGTGGGAGGGGGGTGGGAGTGTGTGGGAGTGTGTGGGGGGGTGTGGGGGGGTGTGGGGGGGTGTGGGGGGGTGTGGGGGGGTGTGGGGGGGTGTGGGGGGGTGTGGGGGGGTGTGGGGGGGTGTGTGGGGGGTGTGTGGGGGTGTGTGGGGGTGTGTGGGGGTGGGGTGGGGGAGTGGGGGTGGGGGTGGTGGGGGGGGTGGGTGGTGTGTGGGTGTGGGGGGGTGTGTGGGGGTCGGGGGTGTGTGGGGGTTGTGTGGGGGTGGGGGTGGGGGAGTGGGGGTGGGGGGTGGTGGGGGGGGTGGGTGGTGTGTGGGGGGGGTGGGTGGTGTGTGGGGGGGGTGGGTGGTGTGTGGGGGGGTGGGTGGGTGGGGGAGAGTGGGGGGGGTGGGGGTGGGTTGGGGGGGGGGGCCGTGGGAGGGGGTGGGAGTGTGTGGGAGTGTGTGGGAGTGTGTGGGGGGGTGTGGGGGGGTGTGGGGGGGTGTGGGGGGGTGTGGGAGTGTGTGGGAGTGTGTGGGAGTGGGGGGTGTGTGGGGGTGTGTGGGGGTGGGGGGTGTGTGGGGGTGGGGGGTGTGTGGGGGTGTGTGGGGGTGTGTGGGGGTGTGTGGGGGTGGGGGGTGTGTGGGGGTGTGTGGGGGTGTGTGGGGGGTGGGGGGTGTGTGGGGGTGGGGGGTGTGTGGGGGTGGGGGGTGTGTGGGGGTGTGTGGGGGGTGGGGTGGGCGAGTGGGGGTGGGGGTGGTGGGGGGGGTGGGTGGTGTGTGGGAGGGTGGCACCGACGCAGAGCACAAAGAGGAGCATGCAGCTCATATACTGAGGGGCAGCGGTTTCACAGGGTCGGAGGAGGCTGGAGGAGGTTGCAGAGATAGGGAGGGGTGTAGTGGCTGGAGGAGGTTACAGAGATAGGGAGGGGTGTAGGGGCTGGAGGAGGTTACAGAGATAGGGAGGGGAGGAGGTTACAGAGATAGGGAGGGTTGTAGGGGCTGGAGGAGGTTACAGAGATAGGGAGGGGTGTAGGGGCTGGAGGAGGTTACAGAGATAGGGAGGGGGTGTAGGGGCTGGAGGAGGTTACAGAGATAGGGAGGGGTGTACGGGGCTGGAGGAGGTTACAGAGATAGGGAGGGGTGTTGGGGCTGAAGGAGGTTAAAGAGATAGGGAGGGGTGCAGGGGCTGGAGGAGGTTACAGAGATAGGGAGGGGTGTAGTGGCTGGAGGAGGTTACAGAGATAGGGAGGGGTGTAGGGGCTGGAGGAGGTTACAGAGATAGGGAGGGGAGGAGGTTACAGAGATAGGGAAGGGTGTAGGGTTTGAAAGACGTTACAGAGATAGGGAGGGGTGTAGGGGGCAGGAGGAGGTTAAACAGATAGGGAGAGGTGTAGGGGGCTGGAGGAGGTTACAGAGATAGGGAGGGGTGCAGGTGCTGGATGAGGTTACAGAGATAGGGAGGGGTGCAGGGGCTGGAGAAGGTTACAGAGATAGGGAGGGGTGTAGGGGCTGGAGGAGGTTAGAGAGATAGGGAGGGGTGTAGGTGCTGGAGGAGGTTACAGAGATAGGGATAGGTGTAGGGGCTGGAGGAGGTTACAGAGATAGGGAGGGGTGTAGGGGCAGGAGGAGGTTAGAGAGATAGGAAGGGGTGTAGGTGCTGGAGGAGGTTACAGAGATAGGGAGGGTTGTAGGGGCTGGAGGAGGTTACAGAGATAGGGAGGGGTGTAGGGGCTGGAGGAGGTTACAGAGATAGGGAGGGGTGTAGGGGCTGGAGGATGTTACAGAGATAGGGAGGGGTGTACGGGGCTGGAGAAGGTTTACAGAGATAGGGAGGGGTGTTGGGGCTGAAGGAGGTTACAGAGATAGGGAGGGGTGCAGGGGCTGGAGGAGGTTACAGAGATAGGGAGGGGTGTAGGGGCTGGAGGAGGTTACAGAGATAGGGAGGGGTGTAGGGGCTGGAGGAGGTTACAGAGATAGGGAGGGGTGTAGGGGCTGGAGGAGGTTACAGAGATAGGGAGCGGTGTAGTGGCTGGAGGAGGTTACAGAGATAAGGAGGGGTGTAGGGAGGGGAGGAGGTTACAGAGATAGGGAGGGGTGTAGGGGCTGGAGGAGGTTACAGAGATAGGGAGGGGTGTAGGGGCTGGAGGAGGTTACAGAGATAGGGAGGGGTGTAGGGGCTGGAGGAGGTTACAGCGATAGGGAGGGGTGTAGGGGGCTGGAGGAGGTGACAGAGATAGGGAGCGGTGTAGGGGCTGGAGGAGGTTACAGAGATAGGGGTGGAGGGGCTGGAGGAGGTTAGAGAGATAGGGAGGGGTGTAGGTGCTGGAGGAGGTTACAGAGACAGGGAGGGGTGTAGGGGGCTGGAGGAGGTTACAGAGATAGGGGGTGGAGGGGGCCGGAGGAGGTTAGAGAGATAGGGAGGGGTGTAGGTGCTGGAGGAGGTTACAGAGACAGGGAGGGGTGTAGGGGGCTGGAAGAGGTTACAGAGATAGGGAGTGTTGTAGGGGGATGGAGGAGGTTACAGAGATAGGGAGGGTTGAAGGGGCAGGAGGAGGTTACAGAGATAGGGAGGGGTGTAGGGGCTGGAGGAGGTTACAGAGATAGGGAGGGGTGTAGGGTTTGAAGGAGGTTACAGAGATAGGGAGAGGAGTAGGGGCTGGAGGAGGTTACAGAGATAGGGAAGGGTGTAGGGTTCTGGAGGCGGTTACAGAGATAGGGAGGGGTGAAGGGGCTGCAGGGGGTTCCAGAAATAGGGAGGGGTGTAGGGGCTGGAAGAGGTTACAGAGATAGGGAGGGGTGTAGGGGCTGGAGGAGGTGACAGAGATAGGGAGGGGTGAAGGGGCTGGAGGAGGTTACAGAGATAGGGAGGGGTGAAGGGGCTGGAGGAGGTTACAGAGATAGGGAGGGGTGTAGGGGCTGGAGGAGGTTACAGAGATAGGGATAGGTGTAGGGGGCTGAAGGAGGTTACAGAGATAGGGAGGGGTGTAGGGGCTGGAAGAGGTTACAGAGATAGGGAGGGGTGTCGGAGGCTGGAGGAGGTTACAGAGATAGGGAGGGGTGTAGGGGCTGGAGGAGGTTAGAGAGATAGGGAGGGGTGTAGGTGCTGGAGGAGGTTAGAGAGATAGGGAGGGGTGTAGGGACTGGAGGAGGTTACAGAGACAGGGAGGGGAGTAGGGGGCTGGAGGAGGTTGCAGAGATAGGGAGTGTTGTAGGGGGATGGAGGAGGTTACAGAGATAGGGAGGGTTGTCGGGGCAGGAGGAGGTTACAGAGATAGGGAGGGGTGCAGGGGGCTGGAGGGGGTTACAGAGATAGGGAGGGTTGTAGAGACTGGAGGAGGTTACAGAAATAGGGAGGGTTGTAGAGACTGGAGGAGGTTACAGAGATAGAGAGGGGTGTAGGGGCTGGAGGAGGTTACAGAGATAGGGAGGGTGTAGGGGCTGGAGGAGGTTACAGAGATAGGGAGGGGTGTAGGGGCTGGAGGAGGTTACAGAGATAGGGGTGGGTGTAGGGGCTGGAGGAGGTTACAGAGATAGGGAGGGGTGTAGGTGCTGGAGGAGGTTACAGAGATAGGGAAGGGTGTAGGGGGCTGGAGGAGGTTACAGAGATAGGGAGCGGTGTAGCGGCTGGAGGAGGTTACAGAGATAGGGAGGGGTGTAGAGGGCTGGAGGAGGTTACAGAGATAGGGAGGGTTGTAGGGGCAGGAGGAGGTTACAGATATAGGGAGGGTTGTAGGTGCTGGAGGAGGTTACAGAGATAGGGAGGGGTGTAGGGGGCCGGAAGAGGTTACAGAGATAGGGAGCGGGGTATGGGCTGGAGGAGGTTACAGAGATAAGGAGGGGTGTAGAGGGCTGGAGGATTTTACACAGATAGGGAGGGTGTAGGGGAAGGAGGAGGTTACAGAGATAGGGAGGGGTGTAGTGGCTGGAGGAGGTTACAGAGATAGGGATAGGTGTAGGGGGCTGAAGGAGGTTACAGAGATAGGGAGGGGTGCAGGGGGCTGGAGGAGGTTACAAAGATAGGGAGGGGTGCAGGGGCTGGAGGAGGTTACAGAGATAGGGTTGGGTGTAGGGGCTGAAGGAGGTTTCAGAGATAGGGAGGGGTGTAGGGCCTGGAAGAGGTTACAGAGATAGGGAGGGGTTTCGGGGGCTGGAGGAGGTTACAGAGATAGGGAGGGTTTTCGGCGGCTGGAGGAGGTTACAGAGATAGGGAGGGGTGTAAGGGCTGGAGGAGGTAACAGAGGTAGGGAGGGGTGTAGGGGCTGGAGGAGGTTACAGAGATAGGGAGGGTTGTAGGGGCAGGAGGAGGTTACAGATATTGGGAGGGGTGTAGGGGGCTGGAGGAGGTTACAGAGAATGGAGGGTTGTAGGGGCAGGAGGAGGTTACAGATATAGGGAGGGGTGTAGGTGCTGGAGGAGGTTACAGAGATAGGGAGGGGTGAAGGGGCTGGAGGATGTTCGAGACATAGGGAGGGGTGTAGGTGCTGGAGGAGGTTACAGAGATAGGGATAGGTGTAGGGGGCAGAAGGAGGTTACAGAGATAGGGAGGGGTGTAGAGGGCTGGAGGATTTTACACAGATAGGGAGAGTGTAGGGGAAGTAGGAGGTTACAGAGATAGGGAGCGGTGTCGGGGCTGGAGGAGGTTACAGAGATAGGGAGGAGTGTAGGGGCTGGAGGAGGTTACACATATAGGGAGGGGTGTAGGTGCTGGAGGAGGTTACTGAGATAGGGAGGGGTGTAGGGGCTGGAGGAGGTTACAGAGATAGGGAGGGGTGTAGGAGCTGGAGGAGGTTACGGAGATAGGGAGGGGTGAAGGGGCTGGAGGAGGTAACAGAGGTAGGGAGGGGTGTAGGGGCTGGAGGAGGTTTCAGAGATAGGGAGGGGTGAAGGGGCTGGAGGAGGTTACAGAGATAGGGAGGGTTGTAGGGGCAGGAGAAGGTTACAGAGATAGGGAGGGGTGTAGGGGGCTGGAGGAGGTTACAGAGATAGGGAGCGGTGTAGGGGCTGGAGGAGGTTACAGAGAATGAGGGGTGTAGGGGCAGGAGGAGGTTACAGAGATAGGGAGGGTTGTAGGGGCAGGAGGTGGTTACAGATATAGGGTGGGGTGTAGGTGCTGGAGGAGGTTACAGAGATAGGGAGCGGTGTAGGGGCAGGAGGAGGTTACAGAGATAGGGAGGGGTGTAGAGGGCTGGAGGAGGTTACAGAGATAGGGAGGGGTGTAGGGGCTGGAAGAGGTTACAAAGATAGGGAGGGGTGTCGGGGGCCGGAGGCGGTTACAGAGATAGGGAGGGGTGAAGGGGCTACAGAAGGTTCCAGGAATAGGGAGGGTTGTAGAGACAGGAGGAGGTTACAGAGATCGGGAGGGTTGTAGAGACTGGAGGAGGTAACAGAGATAGAGAGGGGTGTAGGGGCTGGAGGAGGTTACAGACATAGGGAGGGTTGTAGAGACTGGAGGAGGTTACAGAGATAGGGAGGGTGTAGGGGCTGGAGGAGGTTACAGAGATAGGGAGGGTTGTAGGGGGCTGGAGGAGGTTACAGAGATAGGGAGGGGTGTAGGGGCTGGAGGAGGTTACAGAGATAGGGAGCGGTGTAGGGGCTGGAGGAGGTTACAGAGATAGGGAGCGGTATCGGGGCAGGAGGAGGTTACAGAGATAGGGAGGGGTGAAGGGGGCTGGAGGAGGTTGCAGAGATAGGGAGGGGTGTAGAGGGCTGGAGGAGGTTACACAGATAGGGAGGGGTGTAGAGGGCCGGAGGAGGTAACACAGATAGGGAGGGGTGTAGGGGAAGGAGGAGGTTACAGAGATAGGGAGGGGTGTAGGGGCTAGAGGAGGTTACAGAGATAGGGATAGGTGTAGGGGGCTGAAGGAGGTTACAGAGATAGGGAGGGGTGTAGGGGCTGGAAGAGGTTACAGAGATAGGGAGGGGTGTCGGGGGCTGGAGGCGGTTACAGAGATAGGGAGGGGTGAAGGGGCTGCAGGAGGTTCCAGAAATAGGGAGGGTTGTAGAGACTGGAGGAGGTTACAGAGATAGGGAGGGTTGTAGAGACTGGAGGAGGTTACAGAGATAGAGAGGGGAGTAGGGGCTGGAGGAGGTTACAGAGATAGGGAGGGGTGTAGGAGCTGGAGGAGGTTACAGAGATAGGGAGGGGTGTAGGAGCTGGAGGAGGTTACAGAGATAGGGAGGGGTGTAGGGTTTGAAGGAGGTTACAGAGATAGGGAGGGTTGTAGGGGGCTGGAGGAGGTTACAGAGATAGGGAGGTTTGTAGGGGCAGGAGGAGGTTACAGAGATAGGGAGGAGTGTAGGGTCTGGAGGAGGTTACAGAGATAGTGAGGGGTGTAGAGACTGGAGGAGGTTACAGAGATAGAGAGGGGTGTAGGGGCTGGAGGAGGTTACAGAGATAGGGGTGTAGGGGCTGGAGGAGGTTAGAGAGATAGGGAGGGGTGTAGGTGCTGGAGGAGGTTACAGAGACAGGGAGGGGTGTAGGGGGCTGGAGGAGGTTACAGAGATAGGGAGTGTTGTATGGGGATGGAGGAGGTTACAGAGATAGGGAGGGTTGAAGGGGCAGGAGGAGGTTACAGAGATAGGGAGGTGTGCAGGGGGCTGGAGGAGGTTACAGACATAGGGAGGGTTGTAGAGACTGGAGGAGGTTACAGAGATAGGGAGGGTTGTAGAGACTGGAGGAGGTTACAGAGATAGAGAGGGGTGTAGGGGCTGGAGGAGGTTACAGAGATAGGGAGGGTGTAGGGGCTGGAGGAGGTTACAGAGATAGGGAGGGTTGTAGGGGGCTGGAGGAGGTTACAGAGATAGGGAGCGGTGAAAGGCCTGGAGGAGGTTACAGAGATAGGGAGGGGTGTAGGGGCAGGAGGAGGTTACAGAGATAGGGAGCGGTGTAGGGGCTGGAGGAGGTTACAGAGATAGGGAGCGGTGTAGGGGCAGGAGGAGGTTACAGAGATAGGGAGGGGTGAAGGGGGCTGGAGGAGGTAACACAGATAGGGAGGGGTGTAGGGGAAGGAGGAGGTTACAGAGATAGGGAGGGGTGTAGGGGCTGGAGGAGGTTACAGAGATAGGGACAGGTGTAGGGGGCTGAAGGAGGTTACAGAGATAGGGAGGGGTGTAGGGGCTGGAAAAGGTTACAGAGATAGGGAGGGGTGTCGGGGGCTGGAGGCGGTTACAGAGATAGGGAGGGGTGAAGGTGCTGCAGGAGGTTCCAGAAATAGGGAGGGTGTAGAGGCTGGAGGAGGTTACAGAGATAGGGAGGGGTGTAGGGGCTGGAGGAGGTTACAGAGATAGGGGTGGGTGAAGGGGCTGGAGGAGGTTACAGAGATAGGGGTGTAGGGGCTGGAGGAGGTTACAGAGATAGGGAGGGGTGTAGGTGCTCGAGGAGGTTACAGAGATAGGGAGGGGTGTCGAGGGCTGGAGGAGGTTACACAGATAGGGAGGGTTGTCGGGGCAGGAGGAGGTCACAGATATAGGGAGGGGTGTAGGTGCTGGAGGAGGTTACAGAGATAGGGAGGGGTGTAGAGGGCTGGAGGAGGTTACACAGATAGGGAGGGGTCTAGAGGGCTGGAGGAGGTTACACAGATAGGGAGGGGAGTAGGGGAAGGAGGAGGTTGCAGAGATAGGGAGGGGGGTAGGGGCTGGAGGAGGTTACAGAGATAGGGATAGGTGTAGAGGGCTGAAGGAGGTTACAGAGATAGGGAGGGTTGTAGGGGCTGGAAGAGGTTACAGAGATAGGGAGGGGTGAAGGGGCTGCATGAGGTTCCAGAAATCGGGAGGGTTGTAGAGACTGGAGGAGGTTACAGAGATAGGGAGGGTTGTAGAGACTGGAGGAGGTTACAGAGATAGAGAGGGGTGTAGGGGCTGGAGGAGGTTACAGAGATAGGGGTGTAGGGGCTGGAGGAGGTTAGAGAGATAGGGAGGGGTGTAGGTGCTGGAGGAGGTTACAGAGACAGGGAGGGGTGTAGGGGGCTGGAGGAGGTTACAGAGACAGGGAGGGGTGTCGGGGGCTGGAGGAGGTTACAGAGATAGGGAGTGTTGTAGGGGGATGGAGGAGGTTACAGAGATAGGGAGGGGGGTAGGGGCTGGAGGAGGTTACAGAGATAGGGATAGGTGTAGAGGGCTGAAGGAGGTAACAGAGATAGGGAGGGGTGTAGGGGCTGGAAGAGGTTACAGAGATAGATAGGGGTGAAGGGGCTGCATGAGGTTCCAGAAATCGGGAGGGTTGTAGAGACTGGAGGAGGTTACAGAGATAGGGAGGGTTGTAGAGACTGGAGGAGGTTACAGAGATAGAGAGGGGTGTAGGGGCTGGAGGAGGTTACAGAGATAGGGGTGTAGGGGCTGGAGGAGGTTAGAGAGATAGGGAGGGGTGTAGGTGCTGGAGGAGGTTACAGAGACAGGGAGGGGTGTAGGGGGCTGGAGGAGGTTAAAGAGACAGGGAGGGGTGTAGGGGGCTGGAGGAGGTTACAGAGATAGGGAGTGTTGCAGGGGGATGGAGGAGGTTACAGAGATAGGGAGGGTTGAAGGGGCAGGAGGAGGTTACAGAGATAGGGAGGTGTGCAGGGGGCTGGAGGAGGTTACAGAGATCGGGAGGGTTGTAGAGACTGGAGGAGGTTACAGAGATAGGGAGGTTTGTAGAGACTGGAGGAGGTTACAGAGATAGGGAGGGTGTAGGGGCTGGAGGAGGTTACGGAGATAGGGAGGGTTGTAGGGGCAGGAGCAGGTTACAGATATAGGGAGGGGTGTAGGAGCTGGAGGAGGTTACAGAGATAGGGAGGGGTGTAGGTGCTGGAGGAGGTAACAGAGGTAGGGAGGGGTGTAGGGGTTGGAGGAGGTTACAGAGATAGTGAGGGGTGAAGGGGCTGCAGCAGGTTACAGAGATAGGGAGGGGTGTCGGGGCTGGAGGAGGTTACAGAGATAGGGATAGGTGTGGGGGGCTGGAGGAGGTTACAGAGATAGGGAGGGGTGTAGGGGCTGGAGGAGGTTACAGAGATAGGGGTGGGTGAAGGGGCTGGAGGAGGTTACAGAGATAGGGGTGTAGGGGCTGGAGGAGGTTACAGAGATAGGGAGGGGTGTAGGTGCTCGAGGAGGTTACAGAGATAGGGAGGGGTGTCGAGGGCTGGAGGAGGTTACACAGATAGGGAGGGTTGTCGGGGCAGGAGGAGGTTACAGATATAGGGAGGGGTGTAGGTGCTGGAGGAGGTTACAGAGATAGGGAGGGGTGTAGAGGGCTGGAGGAGCTTACACAGATAGGGAGGGGTGTAGAGGGCTGGAGGAGGTTACAGAGATAGGGAGGGGTGTAGGGGAAGGAGGAGGTTGCAGAGATAGGGAGGGGGGTAGGGGCTGGAGGAGGTTACAGAGATAGGGATAGGTGTAGAGGGCTGAAGGAGGTTACAGAGATAGGGAGGGTTGTAGGGGCTGGAAGAGGTTACAGAGATAGGGAGGGGTGAAGGGGCTGCATGAGGTTCCAGAAATCGGGAGGGTTGTAGAGACTGGAGGAGGTTACAGAGATAGGGAGGGTTGTAGAGACTGGAGGAGGTTACAGAGATAGAGAGGGGTGTAGGGGCTGGAGGAGGTTAGAGAGATAGGGAGGGGTGTAGGTGCTGGAGGAGGTTACAGAGACAGGGAGGGGTGTAGGGGGCTGGAGGAGGTTAAAGAGACAGGGAGGGGTGTAGGGGGCTGGAGGAGGTTACAGAGATAGGGAGTGTTGTAGGGGGATGGAGGAGGTTACAGAGATAGGGAGGGTTGAAGGGGCAGGAGGAGGTTACAGAGATAGGGAGGTGTGCAGGGGGCTGGAGGAGGTTACAGAGATCGGGAGGGTTGTAGAAACTGGAGGAGGTTACAGAGATAGGGAGGTTTGTAGAGACTGGAGGAGGT
This sequence comes from Isurus oxyrinchus, assembly GCA_026770705.1. Lineage (NCBI taxonomy): Eukaryota > Metazoa > Chordata > Chondrichthyes > Lamniformes > Lamnidae > Isurus > Isurus oxyrinchus. The sequence continues at coordinate 23,789 of JANJGN010003136.1, forward strand.
TACAGAGATAGGGAGGGTGTAGGGGCTGGAGGAGGTTACGGAGATAGGGAGGGTTGTAGGGGCAGGAGCAGGTTACAGATATAGGGAGGGGTGTAGGAGCTGGAGGAGTTTACAGAGATAGGGAGGGGTGTAGGTGCTGGAGGAGGTAACAGAGGTAGGGAGGGGTGTAGGGGTTGGAGGAGGTTACAGAGATAGGGAGGGGTGAAGGGGCTGCAGGAGGTTACAGAGATAGGGAGGGGTGTCGGGGCTGGAGGAGGTTACAGAGATAGGGATAGGTGTGGGGGGCTGAAGGAGATTACAGAGATAGGGAGGGGTGTAGGGGCTGGAAGAGGTTACAGAGATAGGGAGGGGTGTCGGAGGCTGGAGGAGGTTACAGAGATAGGGAGGGGTGTAGGGGCTGGAGGAGGTTAGAGAGTAAGGGAGGGGTGTAGGTGCTGGAGGAGGTTACAGAGATAGGGAGGGGTGTAGGAGCTGGAGGAGGTTACAGAGATAGGGAGGTGTGTAGGCGCTGGAGGAGGTAACAGAGGTAGGGAGGGGTGTAGGGGGTGGAGGAGGTTACAGAGATAGGGAGGGGTGAAGGGGCTGGAGGAGGTTACAGAGATAGGGAGGGGTGTAGCGTTAGAAGGAGGTTACAGAAATAGGGAGGGTTGCAGAGACTGGAGGAGGTTACAGATATAGGGAGGGTTGTAGAGACTGGAGGAGGTTACAGCGATAGAGAGGGGTGTAGGGGCTGGAGGAGGTTACAGAGATAGGGAGGGTGTAGGGGCTGGAGGAGGATACAGAGATAGGGAGGGGTGTAGGGGCTGGAGGAGGTTACAGAGATAGGGGTGGGTGTAGGGGCTGGAGGAGGTTACACAGACAGGGAGGGGAGTAGGGGGCTGGAGGAAGTTACGGAGATAGGGAGTATTGTAGGGGATGGAGGAGGTTACAGAGATAGGGAGGGCTGTAGGGGCAGGAGGAGGTTACAGAGATAGGGAGGGGTGCAGGGGGCTGGAGGAGGTTACAGAGATAGGGAGGGTTGTAGAGACTGGAGGAGGTTACAGAGATAGGGAGGGTTATAGAGACTGGAGGAGGTTACAGAGATAGAGAGGGGTGTAGGGGCTGGAGGAGGTTACAGAGATAGGGAGGGGTGTAGGGGCTGGAGGAGGTTACAGAGATAGGGGTGGGTGTAGTGGCTGGAGGAGGTTCCAGAGATAGGGAGGGGTGTAGGGGCTGATGGATGTTTGAGAGATAGGGAGGGGTGTCGGTGCTGGAGGAGTTTTCAGAAACAGGGAGGGGTGTAGGGGGCTGGAGGAGGTTACAGAGATAGGGAGGGATGTAGGGTCAGGAGGAGGTTACAGGTATAGGGAGGGGTGTAGGGGGCTGGAGGAGGTTAGAGAGATAGGGAGGGTTGTAGGGGCTGGAGGAGGTTAGAGAGATAGGGAGGGGTGTAGGTGCTGGAGGAGGTTACAGAGATAGGGAGGGGTGTAGGAGCTGGAGGAGGTTACAGAGATAGGGAGGAGTGTAGGTGCTGGAGGAGCAAACAGAGGTAGGGAGGGGTGTAGGTGCTGGAGGAGGTTACAGAGATAGGGAGGGGTGTAGGAGCTGGAGGAGGTTACAGAGATAGGGAGGAGTGTAGGTGCTGGAGGAGGTAACAGAGGTAGGGAGGGGTGTAGGGGCTGGAGGAGGTTACAGAGATAGGGAGGGGTGAAGAGGCTGGAGGAGGTTACAGAGATAGGGAGGGGTGTAGGGGCTGGAGGAGGTTACAGAGATAGGGATAGGTGTAGGGGGCTGAAGGAGGTTACAGAGATAGGGAGGGGTGTAGGGGCTGGAAGAGGTTACAGAGATAGGGAGGGGTGTCGGGGGCTGGAGGAGGTAACAGAGAACGGGAGGGGTGTAGGGGCTGGAGGAGGTTAGAGAGATAGGGAGGGGTGTAAGTGCTGGAGGAGGTAAGAGAGGTAGGGAGGGGTGTAAGTGCTGGAGGAGGTTACAGAGATAGGGAGGGGTGTAGGAGCTGGAGGAGGTTACAGAGGTAGGGAGGGGTGTAGGTGCTGGAGGAGGTAACAGAGGTAGGGAGGGGTGTAGGGGCTGGAGGAGGTTACAGAGATAGGGAGGGGTGAAGGGGCTGGAGGAAGTTACAGAGATAGGGAGGGGTGTAGGGTTTGAAGGAGGTTACAGAGATAGGGAGGGTTGTAGGGGGCTAGAGGAGGTTACAGAGATAGGGAGGGTTGTAGGGACAGGAGGAGGTTACAGATATAGGGAGGGGTGTAGGTGCTGGAGGAGGTTACAGAGATAGGGAGGGGTGTAGGGGCAGGAGGAGGTTACAGAGATAGGGAGCGGTGTAGGGGCTGGAGGAGGTTACAGAGATAGGGAGGGGAGAAGGGGCTGCAGGAGGTTCCAGAAATAGGGAGGGTTGTAGAGACTGGAGGAGTTTACAGAGATAGAGAGGGGTGTAGGGGCTGGAGGAGGTTACAGAGATAGGGAGGGTGTAGGGGCTGGAGGAGGTTACAGAGATAGGGAGGGGTGTAGGGGCTGGAGGAGGTTACAGAGATAGGGGTGGGTGTAGCGGCTGGAGGAGATACAGAGATAGGGAGGGGTGTAGGGGCTGGAGGAGGTTAGAGAGATAGGGAGGGGTGTCGGTGCTGGAGGAGGTTACAGAGATAGGGAGGGGTGGAGGAGCTGCAGGAGGTTACAGAAATAGGGAGAGGTGTTGGGGCTGGAGGACGTTACAGAGATAGGGAAGGGTGTTGGGTTCTGGAGGCGGTTACAGAGATAGGGAGGGGTGAAGGGGCTGCAGGGGGTTCCAGAAATAGGGAGGGTTGCAGAGACTGTAGGAGATTACAGAGATAGGGAGGGTAGTAGAGACTGGAGGAGGTTACAGAGATAGGGAGTGTTGTAGGGGGATGGAGGAGGTTACAGAGATAGGGAGGGTTGTAGGGGCAGGAGGAGGTTACAGAGATAGGGAGGGGTGCAGGGGGCTGGAGGAGGTTACAGAGATAGGGAGGGTTGTAGAGACTGCAGGAGGTTACAGAGATAGGGAGGGGTGTAGGGGCTGGAGGAGGTTACAGAGATAGGGGCGGGAGTAGGGGCTGGAGGAGGTTACAGAGATAGGGAGGGGTGTAGGGGCTGGAGGGAGGGGTGTAGGGGCTGGAGGAGGTTAGAGAGATAGGGAGGGGTGTAGGTGCTGGAGGAGGTTACAGAGACAGGGAGGGAGAATGGAGCTGGAGGAGGTTACAGAGATAGGGAGGGTGTAGGGGCTGGAGGAGGTTACAGAGATAGGGAGGGGTGTAGGGGCTGGAGGAGGTTACAGAGATAGGGGTGGGTGTATCGGCTGGAGGAGGTTACAGAGATAGGGAGGGGTGTAGGGGCTGGAGGATGTTTGAGAGATAGGGAGGGGTGTAGGTGCTGGAGGAGGCTTCAGAAACATGGAGGGGTGTAGGGGGCTGGAAGAGGTTACAGAGATAGGGAGGGTTGTAGGTGCAGGAGGAGGTTACAGATATAGGGAGGGTTTGTAGGTGCTGGAGGAGGTTGCAGAGATAGGGAGCGGTGTAGGGGGCTGGAGGAGGTTAGAGAGATAGGGAGGGGTGCAGGTGCTGGAGGAGGTTACAGAGATAGGGAGTGGTGTAGGAGCTGGAGGAGGTTACAGAGATAGGGAGGGGTGTAGGTGCTGGAAGAGGTTACAGAGATAGGGAGGGGTGTAGGGGCTGGAGGAGATTAGAGAGATAGGGAGGGGTGTAGGGGCTGGAGGAGGTTACAGAGATAGGGAGGGGTGTAGGGGGCTGGAGGAGGTTACAGAGATAGGGAGGGGTGTAGGGGCTGGAGGAGGTTAGAGAGATAGGGAGGGGTGTAGGGGCTGGAGGAGGTTACAGAGATAGGGAGGTGTGTAGGCAATAGGAGGTGGTTGCAGTGATAGGGAGGGGTGTAGGGGCTGGAGGAGGTTACAGAGATAGGGAGGGGTGTAAGTGCTGGAGGAGGTTAGAGAGGTAGGGAGGGGTGTAAGTGCTGGAGGAGGTTACAGAGATAGGGAGGGGTGTAGGAGCTGGAGGAGGTTACAGAGGTAGGGAGGGGTGTAGGTGCTGGAGGAGGTAACAGAGGTAGGGAGGGGTGTAGGGGCTGGAGGAGGTAACAGAGGTAGGGAGGGGTGTAGGGGCTGGAGGAGGTTACAGAGATAGGGAGGGGTGAAGGGGCTGGGGGAGGTTACAGAGATAGGGAGGGGTGTAGGGTTTGAAGGAGGTTACAGAGATAGGGAGGGTTGTAGGGGGCTGGAGGAGGTTACAGAGATAGGGAGGGTTGTAGGGGCAGGAGGAGGATACAGATATAGGGAGGGGTGTAGGTGCTGGAGGAGGTTACAGAGATAGGGAGGGGTGTCGGGGCAGGAGGAGGTTACAGAGATAGGGAGCGGTGTAGGGGCAGGAGGAGGTTACAGAGATAGGGAGGGGTGTAGGGGGCTGGAGGAGGTTACAGAGATAGGGAGGGTTGTAGGGGGCTGGAGGAGGTTACAGAGATAGGGAGGGTTGTAGGGGCAGGAGGAGGTTACAGATATAGGGAGGGGTGTAGGTGCTGGAGGAGGTTACAGAGATAGGGAGGGGTGTAGGGGCAGGAGGAGGTTACAGAGATAGGGAGCGGTGTAGGGGCTGGAGAAGGTTACAGAGATAGGGATAGGTGTAGGGGGCTGAGGGAGGTTACAGAGATAGGGAGGGGTGTAGGGGCTGAAAGAGGTTACAGAGATAGGGAGGGGTGTCGGGGGCTGGAGGCGGTTACAGAGATAGGGAGGGGTGAAGGGGCTGCAGGAGGTTCCAGAAATGGGGAGGGTTGTAGGGGCAGGAGGAGGTTACAGATATAGGGAGGGTTTGTAGGTGCTGGAGGAGGTTACAGAGATAGGGAGGGGTGTAGGGGGCTGGAGGAGGTTAGAGAGATAGGGAGGGGTGTAGGTGCTGGAGGAGGTTACAGAGATAGGGAGGGGTGTAGGTGCTGGAGGAGGTTACAGAGATAGGGAGGGGTGTAGGAGCTGGAGGAGGTTACAGAGATAGGGAGGGGTGTAGGTGCTGGAGGGGGTAACAGAGGTAGGGAGAGGTGTAGGGGCTGGAGGAGGTTACAGAGATAGGGAGGGGTGAAGAGGCTGGAGGAGGTTACAGAGATAGGGAGGGGTGTAGGGGCTGAAGGAGGTTACAGAGATAGGGAGGGGTGTAGGGGCTGGAAGAGGTTACAGAGATAGGGAGGGGTGTCGGGGGCTGGAGGAGGTTACAGAGATAGGGAGGGGTGTAGGGGCTGGAGGAGGTTAGAGAGATAGGGAGGGGTGTAAGTGCTGGAGGAGGTTAGACAGATAGGGAGGGGTGTAAGTGCTGGAGGAGGTTACAGAGATAGGGAGGGGTGTAGGAGCTGGAGGAGGTTACAGAGGTAGGGAGGGGTGTAGGTGCTGGAGGAGGTAACAGAGGTAGGGAGGGGTGTAGGGGCTGGAGGAGGTTACAGAGATAGGGAGGGGTGAAGGGGCTGGAGGAGGTTACAGAGACAGGGAGGGTTGTAGAGGGCTGGAGGAGGTTACACAGATAGGGAGGGATGTAGGGGAAGGAGGAGGTTACAGAGATAGGGAGGGGTGTAGGGGCAGGAGGAGGTTACAGAGATAGGGAGTGGTGAAGAGGGCTGGAGGAGGTGACATAGATAGGGAGGGGTGCCGGGGATGGAGGAGGTTACAGAGATAGGGAGGGGTGTAGGGGCTGGAGGAGGTTAGAGAGATAGGGAGGGGTGTAGGTGCTGGAGGAGGTTACAGAGATAGGGAGGGGTGTAGGAGCTGGAGGAGGTTACAGAGATAGGGAGGGGTGTAGGGGCTGGAGGAGGTTACAGAGATAGGGAGGGGTGTAGGAGCTGGAGGAGGTTACAGAGATAGGGAGGGGTGTAGGAGCTGGAGGAGGTTACAGAGATAGGGAGGGGTGTAGGGGCTGGAGGAGGTTACAGAGATAGGGAGGGGTGTAGGGGCTGGAGGAGGTTACAGAGATAGGGAGCGGTGTAGGGGCTGGAGGAGGTTACAGAGATAGGGATAGGTGTAGTGGGCTGAAGGAGGTTACAGAGATAGGGAGGGGTGTAGGGGCTGAAAGAGGTTACAGAGATAGGGAGGGGTGTCGGGGGCTGGAGGCGGTTACAGAGATAGGGAGGGGTGAAGGGGCTGCAGGAGGTTCCAGAAATGGGGAGGGTTGTAGAGACTGGAGGAGGTTACAGAGATTGGGAGGGTTGTAGAGACTGGAGGAGGTTACAGAGATAGAGAGGGGTGTAGGTGCTGGAGGAGGCTTCAGAAACAGGGAGGGGTGTAGGGGGCTGGAGGAGGTTACAGAGATAGGGAGGGGTGAAGGGGCTGCAGGAGGTTCCAGAAATGGGGAGGGTTGTAGAGACTGGAGGAGGTTACAGAGATAGGGAGGGTTGTAGAGACTGGAGGAGGTTACAGAGATAGGGAGGGGTGTATGGGCTGGAGGAGGTTACAGAGATAGGGAGGGGTGTAGGGGCTGGAGGGGGTTACAGAGATAGGGGTGGGTGTAGGGGCTGGAGGAGGTTACAGAGATAGGGGTGTAGGGGCTGGAGGAGGTTAGAGAGATAGGGAGGGGTGCAGGTGCTCGAGGAGGTTACAGAGACAGGGATGGGTGTAGGGGGCTGGAGGAGGTTACAGAGATAGGGAGGGTTGTAGCGGCAGGAGGAGGTTACAGAGATAGGGAGGTGTGCAGGGGGCTGGAGGATGTTACAGAGATAGGGAGGGTTGTAGGGGCAGGAGGAGGTTACAGATATAGGGAGGGGTGTAGGTGCTGGAGGAGGTTACAGAGATAGGGAGGGGTGTAGGGGGCTGGAGGAGGTTACAGAGATAGGGAGCGGTGCAGGGGCTGGAGGAGGTTACAGAGATAGGGAGTGGTGAAGAGGGCTGGAGGAGGTGACATAGATAGGGAGGGGTGCCGGGGATGGAGGAGGTTACAGAGATAGGGAGGGGTGTAGGGGCTGGAGGAGGTTACAGAGATAGGGAGGGGTGTCGGGGGCTGGAGGAGATTACAGATATAGGGTGGGGTGTAGGGGCTGGAGGAGGTTTGAGAGATAGGGAGGGGTGTAGGTGCTGGAGGAGGTTACAGAGATAGGGAGGGTGTAGGAGCTGGAGGAGGTTACAGAGATAGGGAGGGGTGTAGGTGCTGGAGCAGGTTACAGAGATAGGGAGGGGTGTAGGGTTTGAAGGAGGTTACAGAGATAGGGAGAGGTGTAGGGGCTGGAGGAGGTTACAGAGATAGGGAGGGGTGTAGGGTTCTCGAGGCGGTTACAGAGATAGGAAGGGGTGAAGGGGCTGCAGGAGGTTCCAGAAATAGGGAGGGTTGTAGAGACTGGAGGAGGATACAGAGATAGAGAGGGGTGTAGGGGCTGGAGGAGGTTACAGAGATAGGGAGGGTGTAGGGGCTGGAGGAGGTTACAGAGATAGGGAGGGGTGTAAGGGCTGGAGGAGGTTACAGAGATCGGGGTGGGTGTAGGGGCTGGAGGAGGTTACAGAGATAGGGGTGGGTGTAGGTGCTGGAGGAGGTTACAGAGACAGGGAGGGGTGTAGGGGGCTGGAGGAGGTTACAGAGAAAGGGAGGGGTGCAGGGGGCTGTAGGATGTTACAGAGATAGGGAGGGGTGTAGGGGGCTGGAGGAGGTTATAGAGATAGGGAGGGTTGTAGAGACTGGAGGAGGTTACAGAGATAGGGAGGGGTGCAGGGGCTGGAGGAGTTTGCAGAGATAGGGAGGGGTGTAGGGGGCTGTAGGAGGTTACAGAGTTAGGGAGGGGTGTTGGGAGGGGAGGAGGTTACAGAGATAGGGAGGGGTGTAGGGAGGGGAGGAGGTTACAGAGATAGGGAGGGGTGAAGGGAGGGGAGGAGGTTACAGAGATAGGGAGGGGTGGAGGGGCTGGAGGAGGTTACAGAGATAGGGAGGGTGTAGGGGCGGGAGGAGGTTACAGTGATAGGGAGTGTTGTAGGGGCAGGAGCAGGTTACAGAGATACAGAGGGGTGTAGGGGCTGGAGGAGGTTACAGAGATACGGAGGGGTGTAGGGGCTGGAGGAGGTTAGAGAGATAGGGAGGGGTGTAGGTGCTGGAGGAGGTTACAGAGATAGGGAGGGGTGTAGGAGCTGGAGGAGGTTACAGAGATAGGGAGGGGTGTAGGGGCTGGAGGAGGTTACAGAGATAGGGAGGGGTGTAGGAGCTGGAGGAGGTTACAGAGATAGGGAGGGGTGTAGGAGCTGGAGGAGGTTACAGAGATAGGGAGGGGTGTAGGGGCTGGAGGAGGTTACAGAGATAGGGAGGGGTGTAGGAGCTGGAGGAGGTTACAGAGATAGGGAGGGTTGTAGGAGCTGGAGGAGGTTAGAGAGATAGGGAGGGGTGTAGGGGCTGGAGGAGGTGACAGAGGTAGGGAGGGCTGTAGGGGATAGAGGAGGTTACAGAGATAGGGAGGGTTGTAGGGTTTGAAGGAGGTTACAGAGACAGGGAGAGGTGTAGGGGCTTGAGGAGGTTACAGAGATAGGGAGGCGTGTAGGGTTCTGGAGGAGGTTACAGAGATAGGGAGGGGTGTAGGGGGCTGTAGGATGTTACAGAGATAGGGAGGGGTGTAGGGGGCTGGAGGAGGTTATAGAGATAGGGAGGGTTGTAGAGACTGGAGGAGGTTACAGAGATAGGGAGGGGTGCAGGGGCTGGAGGAGTTTGCAGAGATAGGGAGGGGTGTAGGGGGCTGTAGGAGGTTACAGAGTTAGGGAGGGGTGTTGGGAGGGGAGGAGGTTACAGAGATAGGGAGGGGTGTAGGGAGGGGAGGAGGTTACAGAGATAGGGAGGGGTGTAGGGAGGGGAGGAGGTTACAGAGATAGGGAGGGGTGGAGGGGCTGGAGGAGGTTACAGAGATAGGGAGGGGTGTCGGGGCTGGAGGAGGTTACAGAGATAGGGAGGGGTGGAGGGACTGGAGGAGGTTCCAGAGATAGGGAGGGTTGTAGGTGGCTGGAGGAGTTTCCAGAGATAGTGAGGGGTGTAGGGCCTGGAGGAGGTTACAGAGATCGGGAGGGGTGTAGGTGCTGGAGGAGGTTACAGAGATAGGGAGGGGTGTAGGAGCTGGAGGAGGTTAGAGATAGGGAGGGGTGTAGGGGGCTGGAGGAGGTTACAGAGATAGGGAGCGGTGGCGAGGGCTGGAGGAGGTTACAGAGATAGGGAGCGGTGTAGGGGCTGGAGGAGGTTGCAGAGATATGGAGGGGTGTAGGGGCTGGAGGAGGTTACAGAGATACGGAGGGGTGTAGGGGCTGGAGGAGGTTACAGAGATACGGAGGGGTGTAGGGGCTGGAGGAGGTTAGAGAGATAGGGAGGGGTGTAGGTGCTGGAGGAGGTTACAGAGATAGGGAGGGGTGTAGGAGCTGGAGGAGGTTACAGAGATAGGGAGGGGTCGGAGGAGGCTGGAGGAGGTTAGAGAGATAGGGAGGGGTGTAGGGGCTGGAGGAGGTGACAGAGGTAGGGAGGGGTGTAGGGGCTAGAGGAGGTTACAGAGATAGGGAGGGGTGTAGGGTTTGAAGGAGGTTACAGAGACAGGGAGAGGTGTAGGGGCTTGAGGAGGTTACAGAGATAGGGAGGCGTGAAGGGTTCTGGAGGAGGTTACAGAGATAGGGAGGGGTGTAGGGGGCTGTAGGATGTTACAGAGATAGGGAGGGGTGTAGGGGGCTGGAGGAGGTTATAGAGATAGGGAGGGTTGTAGGGGGCTGGAGGAGGTTCCAGAGATAGTGAGGGGTGTAGGGACTGGAGGAGGTTACAGAGATAGAGAGGGGTGTCGGGGCTGGAGGAGGTTACAGAGATAGGGAGGGGTGGAGGGACTGGAGGAGGTTCCAGAGATAGGGAGGGTTGTAGGTGGCTGGAGGAGGTTCCAGAGATAGTGAGGGGTGTAGGGCCTGGAGGAGGTTACAGAGATAGGGAGGGGTGGCGAGGGCTGGAGGAGGTTACAGAGATAGGGAGGGGTATAGGGGCTGGAGGAGGTTACAGAGATACGGAGGGGTGTAGGGGCTGGAGGAGGTTACAGAGATAGGGAGGGGTGTAGGTGCTGGAGGAGGTTACAGAGATAGGGAGGGGTGTAGGAGCTGGAGGAGGTTAGAGATAGGGAGGGGTGTAGGGGGCTGGAGGAGGTTACAGAGATAGGGAGGGGTGGCGAGGGCTGGAGGAGGTTACAGAGATCGGGAGCGGTGTAGGGGCTGGAGGAGGTTACAGAGATACGGAGGGGTGTAGGGGCTGGAGGAGGTTACAGAGATACAGAGGGGTGTAGGGGCTGGAGGAGGTTACAGAGATACGGAGGGGTGTTGGGGCTGGAGGAGGTTAGAGAGATAGGGAGGGGTGTAGGTGCTAGAAGAGGTTACAGAGATAGAGAGGGGTGTAGGAGCTGGAGGAGGTTACAGAGTTAGGGAGGGGTGTAGGGGCTGGAGGAGGTTACAGAGATAGGGAGGGGTGTAGGAGCTGGAGGAGGTTACAGAGATAGGGAGGGGTGTAGGAGCTGGAGGAGGTCAGAGAGATAGGGAGGGGTGTAGGGGCTGGAGGAGGTGACAGAGTTAGGGAGGGGTGTAGGGGCAAGAGGAGGTTACAGAGATAGGGAGGGGTGTAGGGTTTGAAGGAGGTTACAGAGACAGGGAGAGGTGTAGGGGCTTGAGGAGGTTACAGAGATAGGGAGGCGTGTAGGGTTCTGGAGGAGGTTACAGAGATAGGGAGGGGTGTAGGGGGCTGTAGGATGTTACAGAGATAGGGAGGGGTGTAGGGGGCTGGAGGAGGTTATAGAGATAGGGAGGGTTGTAGAGACTGGAGGAGGTTACAGAGATAGGGAGGGGTGCAGGGGCTGGAGGAGGTTACAGAGATAGAGGGGTGTAGGGGGCTGGAGGAGGTTACAGAGTTAGGGAGGGGTGTTGGGAGGGGAGGAGGTTACAGAGATAGGGAGGGGTGTAGGGAGGGGAGGAGGTTACAGAGATAGGGAGGGGTGTCGGGGCTGGAGGAGGTTACAGAGATAGGGAGGGGTGGAGGGACTGGAGGAGGTTCCAGAGATAGGGAGGGTTGTAGGTGGCTGGAGGAGGTTCCAGAGATAGTGAGGGGTGTAGGGCCTGGAGGAGGTTAGAGAGATAGGGAGGGGTGTAGGGGCTGGAGGAGGTTCGAGAGATAGGGAGGGGTTGTAGAGACTGGAGTAGGTTACAGAGATAGGGAGGGGTGCAGGGGCTGGAGGAGGTTACAGAGATAGAGGGGTGTAGGGGGCTGGAGGAGTTTGCAGAGATAGGGAGGGGTGTAGGGGGCTGTAGGAGGTTACAGAGATAGGGAGGGGTGTAGGGAGCTGGAGGAGGTTACAGAGATAGGGAGGGGTGTAGGAGCTGGAGGAGGTTACAGAGATAGGGAGGGGTGTCGGGGGCTGGAGGAGGTTACAGAGATAGGGAGGGGTGTAGAGGCTGGAGGAGGTTACAGAGTTAGGGAGGGGTGTAGGGGCTGGAGGAGGTTACAGAGATAGGGAGGGGTGTAGGGGCTGGAGGAGGTTACAGAGATAGGGAGGGGTGTAGGGAGGGGAGGAGGTTACAGAGTTAGGGAGGGGTGTAGGGAGGGGAGGAGGTTACAGAGTTAGGGAGGGGTGTAGCGAGGGGAGGAGGTTACAGAGATAGGGAGGGGTGTAGGGAGGGGAGGAGGTTACAGAGATAGGGAGGGGCGGAGGTGCTGGAGGAGGTTACAGAGATAGGGAGGGGTGTAGGCACTGGAGGAGGTTACAGAGATAGGGAGGGGTGGAGGGACTGGAGGAGGTTCCAGAGATAGGGAGGGTTGTAGGTGGCTGGAGGAGGTTCCAGAGATAGTGAGGGGTGTAGGGCCTGGAGGAGGTTACAGAGATAGGGAGGGGTGTAGGGGCTGGAAGAGGTTACAGAGATAGGGAGGGGTGGCGAGGGCTCGAGGAGGTTACAGAGATAGGGAGGGGTATAGGGGCTGGAGGAGGTTACAGAGATACGGAGGGGTGTAGGGGCTGGAGGAGGTTCGAGAGATAGGGAGGGGTGTAGGTGCTGGAGGAGGTTACAGAGATAGGGAGGGGTGTAGATGCTGGAGGAGGTTACAGAGATAGGGAGGGGTGTAGGAGCTGGAGGAGGTTAGAGATAGGGAGGGGTGTATGGGGCTGGAGGAGGTTACAGAGATAGGGAGGGGTGGCGAGGGCTGGAGGAGGTTACAGAGATAGGGAGCGGTGTAGGGGCTGGAGGAGGTGACAGAGATACGGAGGGGTGTAGGGGCTGGAGGAGGTTACAGAGATACGAAGGGGTGTAGGGGCTGGAGGAGGTTACAGAGATACGGAGGGGTGTAGGGGCTGGAGGAGGTTAGAGAGATAGGGAGGGGTGTAGGTGCTGGAGGAGGTTACAGAGATAGGGAGGGGTGTAGGAGCTGGAGGAGGTTACAGAGATAGGGAGGGGTCGGAGGAGGCTGGAGGAGGTTAGAGAGATAGGGAGGGGTGTAGGGGCTGGAGGAGGTGACAGAGGTAGGGGGGGGTGTAGGGGCTAGAGGAGGTTACAGAGATAGGGAGGGGTGTAGGGTTTGAAGGAGGTTACAGAGACAGGGAGAGGTGTAGGGGCTTGAGGAGGTTACAGAGATAGGGAGGCGTGTAGGGTTCTGGAGGAGGTTACAGAGATAGGGAGGGGTGTAGGGGGCTGTAGGATGTTACAGAGATAGGGAGGGGTGTAGGGGGCTGGAGGAGGTTATAGAGATAGGGAGGGTTGTAGAGACTGGAGGAGGTTACAGAGATAGGGAGGGGTGCAGGGGCTGGAGGAGGTTACAGAGATAGAGGGGTGTAGGGGGGTGGAGGAGTTTGCAGAGATAGGGAGGGGTGTAGGGGGCTGTAGGAGGTTACAGAGATAGGGAGGGGTGTAGGGAGCTGGAGGAGGTTACAGAGATAGGGAGGGGTGTAGGAGCTGGAGGAGGTTAGATAGATAGGGAGGTGTGTAGTGCTGGAGGAGGTTACAGAGATAGGGAGGGGTGTAGGGGGCTGGAGGAGGTTACAGAGTTAGGGAGGGGTGTAGGGGCTGGAGGAGGTTACAGAGATAGGGAGGGGTGTAGGGAGGGGAGGAGGTTACAGAGATAGGGAGGGGTCGGAGGAGGCTGGAGGAGGTTAGAGAGATAGGGAGGGGTGTAGGGGCTGGAGGAGGTGACAGAGGTAGGGAGGGGTGTAGGGGCTAGAGGAGGTTACAGAGATAGGGAGGGGTGTAGGGTTTGAAGGAGGTTACAGAGACAGGGAGAGGTGTAGGGGCTTGAGGAGGTTACAGAGATAGGGAGGCGTGTAGGGTTCTGGAGGAGGTTACAGAGATAGGGAGGGGTGTAGGGGGCTGTAGGATGTTACAGAGATAGGGAGGGGTGTAGGGGGCTGGAGGAGGTTACAGAGATAGGGAGGGGTGTAGGGGGCTGGAGGAGGTTACAGAGATAGGGAGGGGTGTTGGAGCTGGAGGAGGTTAGAGAGATAGGGAGGGGTGTAGGGCTGGAGGAGGTTACAGAGATAGGGAGGGGTGTAGGGGTTGGAGGAGGTTACAGAGATAGGGAGGGGTGTAGGGGCTGGAGGAGGTTACAGAGATAGGGAGGGGTGTAGGGGGCTGGAGGAGGTTACAGAGATAGGGAGGGGTGTAGGGACTGGAGGAGGTTATAGAGATAGTGAGGGGTGTAGGGACTGGGTGAGGTTACAGAGATAGGGAGGGATGTAGTGGCTGGAGGAGGTTACAGAGATAGGGAGGGGTGTAGGGGCTGGAGGTGGTTACAGAGATAGGGAGGGTTGTGGGGGCTGGAGGAGGTTACAGAGATAGGGAGGGGTGTAGGGGGCTGGAGTAGGTTACAGAGATAGGGAGGGTTGTAGGGGCTGGAGGAGGTTACAGAGATAGGGAGGGGTGTAGGGTTTGAAGGAGGTTACAGAGACAGGGAGAGGTGTAGGGGCTTGAGGAGGTTACAGAGATAGGGAGGCGTGTAGGGTTCTGGAGGAGGTTACAGAGATAGGGAGGGGTGTAGGGGGCTGTAGGATGTTACAGAGATAGGGAGGGGTGTAGGGGGCTGGAGGAGGTTACAGAGATAGGGAGGGGTGTAGGGGGCTGGAGGAGGTTACAGAGATAGGGAGGGGTGTTGGAGCTGGAGGAGGTTAGAGAGATAGGGAGGGGTGTAGGGCTGGAGGAGGTTACAGAGATAGGGAGGGGTGTAGGGGTTGGAGGAGGTTACAGAGATAGGGAGGGGTGTAGGGGCTGGAGGAGGTTACAGAGATAGGGAGGGGTGTAGGGGGCTGGAGGAGGTTACAGAGATAGGGAGGGGTGTAGGGACTGGAGGAGGTTATAGAGATAGTGAGGGGTGTAGGGACTGGGTGAGGTTACAGAGATAGGGAGGGATGTAGTGGCTGGAGGAGGTTACAGAGATAGGGAGGGGTGTAGGGGCTGGAGGTGGTTACAGAGATAGGGAGGGTTGTGGGGGCTGGAGGAGGTTACAGAGATAGGGAGGGGTGTAGGGGGCTGGAGTAGGTTACAGAGATAGGGAGGGTTGTAGGGGCTGGAGGAGGTTACAGAGTTAGGGAGGGGTGTAGGGAGGGGAGGAGGTTACAGAGATAGGGAGGGGTGTAGGGAGGGGAGGAGGTTACAGAGATAGGGAGGGGTGCGGGGGCTGGATAGCGAACCTCATAGGGATCGCTATGGGGGTGGTGCAGGTTTGGCATCAAAGCCTCTCAGTCCGCCAACGCTGTCGAACTGCCACTGAGGTACTCACCCTCCCATCACCTCGCGACCATCTGAAGAGACCGTCAGTGAGAACACACAGAACCTCCTCTCATCGGGGCTGTAGGGTGAGAGAGAGAAAGATGGGTACCGAGCAGAGCTTCAGATTAACAGTTCGTCATCCCCCTTCAACCTCGCGGTGGAGTCCTGTGTGGTGTAGGTACACCCACAGCGCTGTTAGGGAGGGAGTTCCAGGATTTTGTCCCCTGTGGTGTAGGTACACCCACGGCGCTGTTAGGGAGGGAGTTCCAGGTTTTTGTCCCCTGTGGTGTAGGTACATCCACAGTGCTGTTAGGGAGGGATTTCCAGGATTTTGTCCCCTGTGGTGTAGGTACACCCACGGCGCTGTTAGGGAGGGAGTTCCAGGATTTTGTCCCTGTGTGGTGTAGGTACACCCACGGCGCTGTTAGGGAGGGAGTTCCAGGATTTTGTCCCCTGTGGTGTAGGTACACCCACAGCGCTGTTAGGGAGGGAGTTCCAGGATTTTGACCCTGTGGTGTAGGTACACCCACGGCGCTGTTAGGGAGGGAGTTCCAGGATTTTGTCCCTGTGTGGTGTAGGTACACCCACGGCGCTGTTAGGGAGGGAGTTCCAGGATTTTGACCCTGTGGTGTAGGTACACCCACGGCGCTGTTAGGGAGGGAGTTCCAGGATTTTGTCCCTGTGTGGTGTAGGTACACCCACGGCGCTGTTAGGGAGGGAGTTCCAGGATTTTGACCCCTGTGGTGTAGGTACACCCACGGCGCTGTTAGGGAGGGAGTTCCAGGATTTTGTCCGTGTGGTGTAGGTACACCCACAGCGCTGTTAGGGAGGGAGTTCCAGGATTTTGACCCAGCGACAGTGAAGGAACGGCCGATATATTTCCAAGTCGGGATGGTGAGGGGCTCGGAGGGGGAACTTCCAGGTGGTGGGTGTTCCCCATGTGTCTGCTGTCCCTTGTCCTTCTAGATGGTAGCGGCCGCTGCAGGTTGAAGGAGCCCCAGTCTGTGCCAGGCAAGCATTCTGCACCCGCCAACGGTACAACTAGGAGCCTAGTCGCTCCTCGTTCTGAGGAGAAAGGCAGGTCGCCTAAACCTTTCACCTTAAACCCCCATCAGGACCAACGCAAGAATACCAAATTTCAAACTCTCACAACAATTCATACCGCGGGAGAGTCAGACTGTACGGTCGACATCTCGGGCTTGACACTGGTTGTCCAGCCGCCTCAGGTTGGCCCACAGTCGCCAGGGCGCTTTGGGGCCCCCAGAAGCCGCAAAGCGACAGGCGCACAGAGGTGAGGGCAACCCCCCCACCACCCCCCCCCCACCCCCTGAGGAAAAAGACGGGGGGAATGGGAGCAAAGCGAGTCGTCACCGGACCGAGGGCAGCAAGGGACTGGCTCTCCCGCTTGTCCCTCAAATACCAGAGACGGAAAAGTCACCTCAAATATCGTTGGAGAGAGAGGGAGAGAAATGTCGCCAAAGTTTCCCGTCTTGCACTCATCAGGGCAAACTCTCACAACAATTTATACTGCAGGAATGAGGTCGACCGATATGGCTGACTGTTTGGATACCTGGGACAGAGGCATGACAAAAGGGTCAAATTTGAGCGATCAACCGTACTGCTCGACTCTCCTGAAGTGTAAATTGTTGTGAGAGTTTGAAATTTGGACACTCTTGTCTTTGTCCTGATGGGACCAAGATAAAAACTTTTGGCAACGAACACGTGGTGGCACTGCTGTTTGTGGGAGTGTGGGGTGCTCAGTGGGGCGGTGGGGTTGGTGGTGGGGGGGGGGGGCAAACGCAAAGGGTGAGGGGCGAGCAGGGGTGTCGGAAAGTCGCACTTACTTCAAATCCAGGGCCGTGTGCACCTCGCTGTCTCCCTCGATGCCGCACACGTGAACTGTGGGGGGAGGAGACAAAGGAACTGGTTAGAACAGCAGAGAAGTGGAGTGGGGGGTGGGGTGGGGTGGGGGGTGCAGGGGATGGGAATGTGGGTTCAAAACCCATTGAACGGCTCACGTTTCTACCAAAGCAACAGCCAAAAAGGGAATAAGGCCACCGCTCGGATGCAGAGGGATCTGGGTGTCCTAGTGCATGAATCACAGAAGGTTAGTATGAAGTGTGTTATCTAAATGGTGAGAGATTGCAGAGTTCTGAGACACAGAGGGATCTGGGTGTCCTAGTGCATGAATCACAGAAGGTTAGTATGAAGTGTATTATCTAAATGGTGAGAGATTGCAGAGCTCTGAGACACAGAGGGATCTGGGTGTCCTAGTGCATGAATCACAGAAGGTTAGTATGAAGTGTATTATACAAATGGTGAGAGATTGCAGAGCTCTGAGACACAGAGGGATCTGGGTGTTCTAGTGCATGAATCACAGAAGGTTAGTATGAAGTGTATTATCTAAATGGTGAGAGATTGCAGAGCTCTGAGACACAGAGGGATCTGGGTGTCCTAGTGCATGAATCACAGAAGGTTAGTATGAAGTGTATTATCTAAATGGTGAGAGATTGCAGAGCTCTGAGACACAGAGGGATCTGGGTGTTCTAGTGCATGAATCACAGAAGGTTAGTATGAAGTGTATTATACAAATGGTGAGAGATTGCAGAGCTCTGAGACACAGAGGGATCTGGGTGTCCTAGTGCATGAATCACAGAAGGTTAGTATGAAGTGTATTATACAAATGGTGAGAGATTGCAGAGCTCTGAGACACAGAGGGATCTGGGTGTTCTAGTGCATGAATCACAGAAGGTTAGTATGAAGTGTATTATCTAAATGGTGAGAGATTGCAGAGCTCTGAGACACAGAGGGATCTGGGTGTCCTAGTGCATGAATCACAGAAGGTTAGTATGAAGTGTATTATCTAAATGGTGAGAGATTGCAGAGCTCTGAGACACAGAGGGATCTGGGTGTTCTAGTGCATGAATCACAGAAGGTTAGTATGAAGTGTATTATCTAAATGGTGAGAGATTGCAGAGCTCTGAGACACAGAGGGATCTGGGTGTCCTAGTGCATGAATCACAGAAGGTTAGTATGAAGTATATTATCTAAATGGTGAGAGATTGCAGAGCTCTGAGACACAGAGGGATCTGGGTGTCCTAGTGCATGAATCACAGAAACCCGGTGTGGAGATACAGGAGGTCATTATGAAAGCTAATAGAAAGTTATAATTTATTGTGAGGGGGAGTTGAATATAAAAGTTAGGGAGGTGATGCCTCAGTTGTACAGGGCAGTGGTGAGACCACATCTGGAGTGTTGTGTACAGAGTTGGTCTCCTTATGTAAGGAAGGATGTCAATGTGTGGGGAGCAGTTCAGAGAAGGTTTACCAGACTAACACCGGGAACGGGCGGGTTGTCTGATGAGGGAAGGTCGGACAGGTTAGGCTCGTGTCCGCTGGAGTTTAGGAGAGTGAGGGGCGACTCGATTGAAACCTTTAAGATCCTGAGGGGGTCTCGGACAGGGTGGGACGTGGAGAAGATGTTTCCTCTTGTGGGAGAATCTAGAACGAGGTGGGGGGGGCCACTATTTAAAAATAAGGGGTCGTCCATTTAGGGCAGAGATGAGGGAAAATTATTTGTCTCCGAGGGGGGCGGGGTGAGTGTGTGGAACTCTCTCCCTCACAAGGAGGTGGGAGCAGAGTCTGTGAATATTTTTAAGGCCGAGCGAGATAGATTCTTGATTCACAAAGGGGGGGGGGGGTGAAAGGTTATTGGGGGGGAGGGGGCAGGGAGTGTGGGGTTGAGGTTACAATCAGATCTGCCGTGACCTCATTGAAGGGGGTAGCAGGGCTCGAGGGCCAGAGTGGCCCCTATTTCGTATGTTCGTACTCGCCCATGTTCTGGGCACCAGGTTTAGGAAGTGGGGTGAGGGTCCTGGGGAGGGTGTGGAGGGAGATTTCCGGGGACGGTTCCCTGGGGAATGAGGAGGGGATGGGATTTTGAGCGACAGGGGGTAGGGTTGGAGGAGCTGGGATCGTTCTCCCCAGAGCGAAGGCCATCGAGGGGAGATCTGACAGAGGTTGACATGAGTAGGACAGGTTTGCAGAAGGTGGAGGAGGAAACACTGTTCCCTTCTGCAGGCGGTACGAGGACTGGTGCTGGTCGGGGGGGGTTGGTAAGGGAAAAGTATTCAAACTAGGGAGCGGCGACGACATGGGACTTGCTCCCTACGATGGGGGTAGGAGCGCAGACGGTGAATAATTCCAGGAGATTGGATGGGGAGGTAAACTCGCAGGGTTACAGGGTGGCAGAGTGGGAGCGAGGGGCAGAGAGAATTCCAGAGCTCAGTGTCCCTAGGCAGCTGAAGGCACGGCGCCAATGGTACAGCGATAGGAATCAGGGGATGCTCGAGAGGCCGGAATCGGAGGAGCACAGAGATCTCGGAGGGGTGTAGGGGCTGGAGGAGGTTACAGAGATAGGGAGGGTGTAGGGGGCTGGAGGAGGTTACAGAGATAGGGAGGGGTGTAGGGACTGGAGGAGGTTACAGAGATAGGGAGGGGTGTAGGGGCTGGAGGAGGTTACAGAGATAGGGAGGGGTGTAGGGGCTGGAGGAGGTTACAGAGATAGGGAGGGGTGTAGGGGCTGGAGGAGGTTACAGAGATAGGGAGGGGTGTAGGGGCTGGAGGAGGTTAGAGGGATAGGGAGGGGAACAAGAGCTATTGGAGCACGAGGATGAGAATATATGAGGGTGGGGGGGATGGGGTGGTGGGTAGGGGGGTGGGCGGGGAGGGAAGGAGGGTGGGCGGGGAGGAAGGGGTCCAGTCACCGGTTACTCACTGTAGTCGGACCAGCTGGAGTAGAGCAGGTTCGCCCCATCGGGAGTGAAGACCACGTCCAGGATGCTCCAGCCCACGTCTCGCGCCCGGATGGTTTTGAAGATCTTCAGGGCGTTGCCCCGGGTACGATACAGGCGGATGTTCTGGTCTGGGGTGGGGGGGGGGGGGGGGGGGGGGGGGGGTGGGGAGGAGAAAAGGAGGACGGGGTTCAGAAACGGGAGAGACGGCGGTGCCCGTTCACCCAGCTCCGGGTCCAACACCATGCTCTCCCCCCCACCCCCGCCGCTGCCCAGCTCTCCCCCCCCGCCGCTGCCCAGCTCTCCCCCCCGCCACCCCGCTGCCCAGCTCTCCCCCGTCCCCCCGCTGCACAGCTCCCCCCGTCCCCCCGCTGCACAGCTCCCCCCGTCCCCCCGCTGCACAGCTCCCCCCGTCCCCCCGCTGCCCAGCTCCCCCCGCCCCCCGCTGCCCAGCTCCCCCCGCCCCCCGCTGCCCAGCTCCCCCCGCCCGCCGCTGCCCAGCTCTCCCCCCCCGCCGCTGCCCAGCTCTCCCCCCCCCGCCACCCCGCTGCCCAGCTCCCCCCGCCCCCCCGCTGCCCAGCTCCCCCCGCCCCCCGCGGCACAGCTCCCCCCGTCCCCCGCGGCACAGCTCTCCCCGTCCCCCGCGGCACAGCTCTCCCCGTCCCCCGCGGCACAGCTCCCCCCGTCCCCCGCTGCAGAGCTCCCCCCCACAGCCGCTGCCCAGCTCTCCCCCACCGCCGCTGCCCAGCTCTCCCCCACCGCCGCTGCCCAGCTCTCCCCCCACCGCCGCTGCCCAGCTCTCCCCCCACCGCCGCTGCCCAGCTCTCCCCCCACCGCCGCTGCCCAGCTCTCCCCCACCGCCGCTGCCCAGCTCTCCCCCACCGCCGCTGCCCAGCTCTCCCCCACCGCCGCTGCCCAGCTCTCCCCCACCGCCGCTGCCCAGCTCTCCCCCACCGCCGCTGCCCAGCTCTCCCCCACCGCCGCTGCCCAGCTCTCCCCCCACAACGCTGCTCTCGATTCCTTACCACCGGGTAACCGCCAGCCCCCCCTCCCCACCGCGCACACCCCCTCCCCACCAATCATTCACCCACTCCTCCACCCCAGTTCCACCCCCCTGGACCTGCAGCTACGCCTCACCTTGACAAGCTGACATGAAGACAGTCCCATCCTCTGAGTAGATGCCGCAGAAGGCTTTCTGCGTGAACGAATCCACGTGAGACATGTGATTCGGGAGGAAGCTGGAAGAGATGCGGACGGCGGAGGTTAGATCGGATTGGGAGAGGGGAGGGCTTTGGTGGTGGGCGCATACCCGCACTGAGGGACAATAGTAGGGGTAGGGAGAGACACACACACACACACAGAGAACGGGGAAAGGGAGAGCGGGAGAGAACGGGGAAAGGGAGAGCGGGAGAGAACGGGGAAAGGGAGAGCGGGAGAGAACGGGGAAAGGGGAGAGCGGGAGAGAACGGGGAAAGGGAGAGCGGGAGAGAACGGGGAAAGGGAGAGCGGGAGAGAACGGGGAAAGGGAGAGCGGGAGAGAACGGGGAAAGGGAGAGCGGGAGAGAACGGGGAAAGGGAGAGCGGGAGAGAACGGGGAAAGGGAGAGCGGGAGAGAACGGGGAAAGGGAGAGCGGGAGAGAACGGGGAAAGGGAGAGCGGGAGAGAACGGGGAAAGGGAGAGCGGGAGAGAACGGGGAAAGGGAGAGCGGGGAGAGAACGGGGAAAGGGGAGAGCGGGAGAGAACGGGGAAAGGGAGAGCGGGAGAGAACGGGGAAAGGGAGAGCGGGAGAGAACGGGGAAAGGGAGAGCGGGAGAGAACGGGGAAAGGGAGAGCGGGAGAGAACGGGGAAAGGGAGAGCGGGAGAGAACGGGGAAAGGGAGAGCGGGAGAGAACGGGGAAAGGGAGAGCGGGAGAGAACGGGGAAAGGGAGAGCGGGAGAGAACGGGGAAAGGGAGAGCGGGAGAGAACGGGGAAAGGGAGAGCGGGAGAGAACGGGGAAAGAGAGAGCGGGAGAGAACGGGGAAAGAGAGAGCGGGAGAACGGGGAAAGAGAGAGCGGGAGAACGGGGAAAGAGAGCGAGAACGGGGAAAGAGAGAGCGGGAGAACGGGGAAAGAGAGAGCGGGGAGAACGGGGAAAGAGAGCGAGAACGGGGAAAGAGAGAGCGGGAGAATGGGGAAAGCGACAAAGAGAGAAAATGGGGAAAGAGAGAGCGGGAGAGAGAGAGAGAATGGGGAAAGAGAGAGACAGAGAGAGGAGGTAGAGCGTGGAGTGCTTTGGGGAGCCGAGATATCAGAGAGTCACGGGGCTGGAGTAGGTGAGGGTGATTTGGGGTGGGGGGGGGGGGGGCGTTGGTGTGCAAGGAGCCCATGGGAGGGAGGAACCGGCGAGGCCGGGTAGGGAGAGGGTAATTAACCCGGAGGTCGCCTCCCGCTGCGGTGAGGCACAAGTCAGAGGGGCTGGGGTTGGGGGGGGGGGGGGTCCGAGCGCTTCAGTACTTACTGAGAGGTCACGCGAGAACATTCTCCATGGGAGAAACTCCCATTGCAGCAGAGGCCGTGCTCTCTCTGTCAGGAGCAAACACAAGATTTCAAATCAAAACTAAACAGCAGTAAATTGGCGCCACGACACAACGAGAAACTTCAACACCGCTGGAGAGAGGGGCCCGTGGCTGACACCTTGCGGCCCTGCACTCATCGGGGCAATCGCCAAGACTGCCAAATTTCGAACTCTCACAACAATTCGTACTTGCCGGGTGGGAAAAGGGAAAAAAAGGGAAGGCCGCGATCGTTTGGGCAAGTCCGCCCCCCTCGGCCGAGGCCTTGCCACGGGTGAGCCTTCGGCTCCTCGGGCTGGGGACGGATTCCTCACCTCCACCCCCCCCCGCCATCGGATGCAAGCTGAGCACAAGAGCGACTGGTTATCGCGAAGCGGTCGCCAGTGCGGTTATCAGCGCGCTCGGGGACAGCACCTGCCCACCCTTTTCACGTGCTTACTCCGACGCGGAAGGAGGAGTGCGAGGTTAAGTTGCGAGGCTCGGCCGAATGGAATGTGCATCCCGCGACGCGTGGGAAGTCAGCGGGCGAGCGCACCCGGAAGGGGGAGAGGGGGTGGGCGGGAACGACACAAGAGTGGAGTAGACGGGGTCGGGGGTGGGGAAGGGGGGGGGGTATCGTCGCTGGACTAGTAATCCAGGGACCCGGGGTCATGCTCTGGGGACTCTGGTTCGAATCCCGCCACGACCTGAAGGTCATTAACAACCCCCCCACCCCCTCCAAAATCAGGTGCACCGAGCCCCTTTGTAGGGAGGGAAATCCGCTGCCCTCGCTCGGCCTGACTTACACGTGACTCCGGGTCCCACAACGAAGCGGCCGACTCTTAATCCCCACCCCCCCCTCCGAAATGGCCTCGGCAAGCCACTCAGCGGGTGTGCCCACACCACAAGGGGGACTGCAGCGGTCCAAGACAGCGGCTCACCCACCACCATCACCACCTTCTCAAGGGGGCAATTAGCAGGGGTGGGGCAATAAACGCTGGGCCCGGCTCAGCGGTGCCCCCGATTCCCACGAATGAACCTTTGAAGAGAAAGGGCCATAGCGACGGGTGGAGGGGGTCGAGAACAAGGGGGTTTCAGCGGCCGTGGGTGACTCTCCAGGGTGGGGCGTCGCCTCTCTGGTGCCCGGTCATCAAGGAGCATGCTTCTGGGGAGCCG
Source organism: Isurus oxyrinchus (assembly GCA_026770705.1). Lineage (NCBI taxonomy): Eukaryota > Metazoa > Chordata > Chondrichthyes > Lamniformes > Lamnidae > Isurus > Isurus oxyrinchus. The sequence continues at coordinate 47,002 of JANJGN010003136.1, forward strand.
GAAGTCGTGGTCCACGCTCTGGCAGCGACGGTGCGGGAGAGAGCGAGCGACTGAAGACGTGGACGGAGAATTGGGGGGGGGTTGGGAGGGAGGGAGAGTTCGCCAGTGCTGTCGGGGGAGGGGTTTAAGCTGGATTGGAAAGGGGAGGTGGGAACCTGAGGGGGGTGGGGGGGGGGCTAGAACCTTAGAATGGAGGAGGGAATCAAAGCTGGTATCGGAGGGTCAGTAAAGTAGTGAGCGAAAACAGAAGGCAGACGGTACAAAGGCGAGCGTCGGACAGGACCAGAACGCGGGATAACGTTTAAAAAGGACAAAGTTAAGGGCGCTCTAGCTGAAGGCACGCACGCATTCACAAGGTAGATGATTTGAAGGCACGAGTAGAGGTAAATGGGTATGGGCGCGGTTACAGGGTGAGCAGGACTGGGAGCTGAATATTCGGTGGGGGGGGGCGGCGGAGGTATTCATCATTTCAGATGGATAGGCGCCATTTTTAGGAAATATGGAAAAGGAGGTGGGGTAGCGCCGTTAACAAGGGACGAGATCGGTGCGTCAGCGAGACAGGATCTTAGAAAAGGAGGTGGGGGTGGTGCCGTTAACAAGGGATGAGATCGGTGCGTCAGCGAGACGGGATCTTAGAAAAGGAGGTGGGGTAGCGCCGTTAATAAGGGACGAGATCGGTGCGTCAGCGAGACAGGATCTTAGAAAAGGAGGTGGGGTAGCGCCATTAATAAGGGACGAGATCGGTGCGTCAGTGAGACGGGATCTTAGAAAAGGAGGTGGGGTGGCGCCGTTAATAAGGGACGAGATCGGTGCATCAGCGAGACAGGATCTTAGAAAAGGAGGTGGGGTGGTGCCGTTAACAAGGGACGAGATCGGTGCGTCAGCGAGACAGGATCTTAGAAAAGGAGGTGGGGTGGCGCCGTTAATAAGGGATGAGATCGGTGCGTCAGCAAGACGGGATCTTAGAAAAGGAGGTGGGGTAGCGCCGTTAATAAGGGACGAGATCGGTGCGTCAGCGAGACAGGATCTTAGAAAAGGAGGTGGGGTAGCGCCATTAATAAGGGACGAGATCGGTGCATCAGCGAGACAGGATCTTAGAAAAGGAGGTGGGGTGGTGCCGTTAACAAGGGATGAGATCGGTGCGTCAGCAAGACAGCATCTTAGAAAGGAGGTGGGGTAGCGCCGTTAATAAGGGACGAGATCGGTGCGTCAGCGAGACAGGATCTTAGAAAAGGAGGTGGGGGTAGCGCCGTTAATAAGGGACGAGATCGGTGCGTCAGTGAGACGGGATCTTAGAAAAGGAGATGGGGTGGCGCCGTTAATCAGGGACGAGATCGGTGCGTCAGTGAGACGGGATCTTAGAAAAGGAGGTGGGGTGGCGCCGTTAATAAGGGACGAGATCGGTGCATCAGCGAGACAGGATCTTAGAAAAGGAGGTGGGGTGGTGCCGTTAACAAGGGACGAGATCGGTGCGTCAGCGAGACAGGATCTTAGAAAAGGAGGTGGGGGTGGCGCCGTTAATAAGGGACGAGATCGGTGCGTCAGTGAGACAGGATCTTCGATCGAGGCGTTGGGATGCGGAATCACTTTGGGCACAGCTAAGAAACAGCAAGGGGCAGCCAAGGTTGGCGGGAGTTGTTAATCGGTCACCGAACTATTAGCAACATTGGGCACGATATAAATCGGGAAATTAGAGCTGCACGTAACATAGGCAATACAGGAGCAATGGTAACGTCAATTTATATATCGACGGGGTAAACCTAACCAGCACTAACGCTGGGGAGGATGAGTTCCTGGAGCGAGTACAAGATGGGTTTACTGGAGCAGTGCATTGAAGAACCAACTCGGGGCGGGGGGGGTTGGGCTGTTTTAGAATTAGATTTGAGAACAGGGCTAATAGAGGAACCATTAGGAAATAGTGACCATAATATGACAAGAGTTTTACATTAAATTTGAAGGCGATACCTGGTTCATTCTGAAACTTGGGTCTGAAATCTGAACAGAGAGAATTCTGAAGGTAACGGGGCCAAATTGGCTGCGGTGGATTGGGAAAATACGCTAAAAGCTTTGGTAGTGGAAAGGCAGTATTATAAAGCAGTATTACACGGTCCACAACAGAAACCCGTTCCTCTCAGGCACAAAACCCCAACAGGAAAGGTGCATCAACCATGGCTGAATAAAGAATTTAAAGGTTGCATCAGATCGAAGGAAAAGGCTTTGTTGGTGGCCGGGCAAGGTGGTGAGTCCGGGGATTGGGAGCTATTTAGAATCAGCAGAGGGCCGAGGGACCGATAAAGAGAGGAGAAAGAGATTACGAACGCAAACTAGCCCGAGGTGGGGAGGTGGGCTGTAAAAGCTCCAGCAGCAGCTAGGTGAAAGGGGAAACCGTGAACGAGGACAAATGCGGGGCCCATTACAGGCGGGGACAGGAGAACTTACCTGCCGCAGGAGCTGCGTGAAGTTGTGGGTGGGGTGGGAGGCCAGAGTTCCGGTGGCCAGTTGGATCTGCGTTTTGATTTCGCTGGCGTCAATCTCCCGAGTGTCGGGGGACATGTCGACTGGAAGAGATGGGGGGTGGGGGAGAGAGAGAGAGAGAGAGGGGGGGAGGGAGAGAGAGAGGGGGGGAGGGAGAGAGAGAGGGGGTGAGGGAGAGAGAGAGGGGGTGAGGGAGAGAGAGAGGGGGGGGGAGGGAGAGAGAGAGGGGGGGAGGGAGAGAGAGAGGGGGGGGAGGGAGAGAGAGAGGGGGGGGAGGGAGAGAGAGAGGGGGGGAGGGAGAGAGAGGGGGGGGGAGGGAGAGAGAGAGGGGGGGGAGGGAGAGAGAGAGGGGGGGGAGGGAGAGAGAGAGGGGGGGGAGGGAGAGAGAGAGGGGGGGGGGAGGGAGAGAGAGAGGGGGGGGGAGGGAGAGAGAGAGGGGGGGGAGGGAGAGAGAGAGGGGGGGAGGGAGAGAGAGAGAGGGGGGAGGGAGAGAGAGAGGGGGGGAGGGAGAGAGAGAGGGGGGGAGGGAGAGAGAGAGGGGGGGAGGGAGAGAGAGAGGGGGGGAGGGAGAGAGAGAGGGGGGGAGGGAGAGAGAGAGGGGGGGGAGGGAGAGAGAGAGGGGGGAGGGAGAGAGAGAGGGGGGGAGGGAGAGAGAGAGGGGGGGAGGGAGAGAGAGAGGGGGGGAGGGAGAGAGAGAGGGGGGGAGGGAGAGAGAGAGGGGGGGAGGGAGAGAGAGAGGGGGGGAGGGAGAGAGAGAGGGGGGGAGGGAGAGAGAGAGGGGGGGGAGGGGAGAGAGAGAGGGGGGGAGGGAGAGAGAGAGGGGGGAGGGAGAGAGAGAGGGGGGAGGGAGAGAGAGAGAGGGGGGAGGGAGAGAGAGAGGGGGGAGGGAGAGAGAGAGGGGGGAGGGAGAGAGAGAGGGGGGAGGGAGAGAGAGAGGGGGAGGGAGAGAGAGGGGGGAGGGAGAGAGAGAGGGGGGAGGGAGAGAGAGAGGGGTGGAGGAGAGAGAGAGAGGGGGGGAGGGAGAGAGAGAGAGGGGGGGAGGGAGAGGGGGGGAGGGAGGGAGGGGGAGGGGGGAGGGGGAGGGGGAGAGAGAGAGGGGCAGAGAGAGAGAGGAGGAGGGGGAGAGAGGGGGGAGGGGGAGGGGGAGGGGGAGGGGGGAAGAGGGGGAGAGAGAGAGAGAGAGAGAGAGGGGGGGAGGGGGAGAGAGAGGGGGTGGG
>JANJGN010003137.1:0-50665 GCA_026770705.1 Isurus oxyrinchus
CCGAACTGTCCTCATGTCCTCCCCCGTACTGTTCCCATGTCCCCCCCCGAAATGTACTCATGGCCCCCCCCCCCCCCGAACTGTTCCCATGTCCCCCCCCCCGAACTGTTCCCATGTCCCCCCCCCCCGAACTGTCCTCATGTCCTCCCCCGTACTGTTCCCATGTCCCCCCCCCGAAATGTACTCATGGCCCCCCCCCCGAACTGTTCTCATCTCCCCCCCGAACTGTCCTCATGTCCCCCCCTGAATTGTTCCCATGTCCCCCCCCCCGAACTGTCCTCATGTGCCCCCCGAACTGTCCTCATCTCCCCCCCCGAACTGTCCTCATGTCCCCCCCGAACTGTTCTCATGTCCCCCCCCCGAACTGTTCTCATGTCCCCCCCGAACTGTTCTCATGTCCCCCCCCAAACTATTCTCATGTTCGCCCCCTCCGAACTTTCTCATGTCCCCCCGACTGTTCTCTGTCCCCCCCGAACTGTTCTCATGTCCCCCCCCGAACTGTTCTCATGTCCCCCCCGAACTGTTCTCATGTCCCCCCCGAACTGTTCTCATGTCCGCCCCGAACTGTTCTCATGCCCCCCCCCCAAACTATTCTCATGTTCGCCCCCCCCGAACTGTTCTCATGTCCCCCCCGAACTGTTCTCATGTCCCCCCCCGAACTGTTCTCATGTCCCCCCCCGAACTGTTCTCATGTCCCCCCCCGAACTGTTCTCATGTCCCCCCCGAACTGTCCTCATGTACCACCACCGAATTCTTCCCATGTCCCCCCCCGAACTGTCCTCATGTCCCCCCCCGGGACTGTTCCCATGTGCCCCCCCCGAACTGTTCTCATGTCCCCCCCCCCCCCCCGAACTGTCCTCATGTCCCCCCCCCGAACTGTTCTCATGTCCCCCCCCGAACTTTTCCCATGTTCCCCCCCCTGAACTGTCCTCATGTCTCCCCACCGAATTGTTCCCATGTCCTCCCCCCGAACAGTCATGTCCCCCCCGAACTGTCCTCATCTCCCCCCCCGAACTGTCCTCATGTCCCCCCCCGAAGTGTTCTCATGTCCCCCCCCCGAACTGTTCTCATGTCCGCCCCGAACTGTCCTCATGTACCCCCACCGAATTCTTCCCATGTCCCCCCCCGAACTTTTCTCATGTCCCCCCCCGGAGTGTTCCCATGTGCCCCCCCCGAACTGTTCTCATGTCCCCCACCCCCCGAACTGTCCTCATGTCCCCCCCCCGAACTGTCCCTCATGTCCCCCCCCGAACTGTTCTCATGTCCCCCCCCGAACTGTTCCCATGTCCCCCCCCCTGACCGGTCCTCATGTCCCCCCACCGAATTGTTCCCATGTCCCCCCCCGAACTGTCATGTCCCCCCCCCGAACTGTCCTCATCTCCCCCCCCCCGAACTGTCCTCATGTCCCCCCCGAACTGTACTCATGTCCCCCCCCGAACTGTTCCCATGTCCCCCCCCCCCCGAACTGTCCACATGTCCTCCCCCCGAACTGTTCCCATGTCCCCCCCAAAATGTACTCATGGCCCCCACCCCCCGAACTGTTCTCATCTCCCCCCCGAACTGTCCTCATGTCCCCCCCCGAATTGTTCCCATGTCCCCCCCCGAACTGTTCTCATGTCCCCCCCCGAACTGTTCTCATGTCCCCCCTCGAACTGTTCTCATGTCCCCCCCCCGAACTGTTCCCATGTCCCCCCCCCGAACTGTTCTCATGTCCCCCTCCGAACTGTCCTCATGTCCCCCCCCCGAAATGTCCTCACGTCCCCCCCGAACTGTCCTCATGTCCCCCCCCGAACTGTCCTCATCTCCCCCCCGAACTGTTCTCATGTCCCCCCCGAACTGTCCTCATGTACCCCCCACCGAACTGTTCTCATGTCCCCCACCGAACTGTCCTCATGTCCCCCCCCCGAACTGTTCTCATCTCCCCCCCGAACTGTTCTCATGTCCCCCCCGAACTGTCCTCATGTCCCCCCCCCGAACTGTTCCCATGTCCCCCACCGAACTCTCCTCATGTCCTCCCCCGTACTGTTCCCATGTCCCCCCCCGAACTGTACTCAAGGCCCCCCCCGCCGAACTGTTCTCATCTCCCCCCCGAACTGTTCTCATGTCCCCCCCCGAACTGTTCTCATGTCCCCCCCCCGAACTGTCCTCATGTCCCCCCCCGGACTGTTCCCATGTGCCCCCCCCGAACTGTTCTCATGTCCCCCCCACCCCGAACTGTCCTCATGTCCCCCCCCGAACTGTTCTCATGTCCCCCCCCCCGAACTGTTCCCATGTCCCCCCCCCTGAACTGTCCTCATGTCCCCCCAACGAATTGTTCCCATGTCCCCCCCCCGAACTGTCATGTCCCCCCCGAACTGTCCTCATCTCCCCCCCCGAACTGTCCTCATCTCCCCCCCCGAACTGTCCTCATGTCCCCCCCGAACTGTTCTCATGTCCCCCCCCGAACTGTTCCCCATGTCCCCCCCCCGAACTGTCCTCATGTCCTCCCCCGTACTGTTCCCATGTCCCCCCCCGAAATGTACTCATGGCACCCCCCCCCGAACTGTTCTCATCTCCCCCCCGAACTGTCCCTCATGTCCCCCCCCCCCCGAATTGTTCCCATGTCCCCCCCGAACTGTCATCATGTCCCCCCCGAACTGTCCTCATCTCCCCCCCGAACTGTCCTCATGTCCCCCCCGAACTGTCCTCATGTCCCCCCCGAACTGTCCTCATGTCTCCCCCCTAATTTTCCATGTCCCGTCCCCCCCGAACTGTCCTCATGTCCCCCCCACCGAACTGTTCTCATGTCCCCCCCCGAACTGTCCTCATGTCCCCCCCCCGAACTGTTCTCATCTCCCCCCTGAACTGTTCTCATGTCCCCCCCCGAACTGTTCTCATGTCCCCCCCGAACTGTCCTCATGTCCCCCACCGAACTGTTCCCATGTCCCCCCCCGAACTCTCCTAATGTCCTCCCCCCGTACTGTTCCCATGTCCCCCCCCCGAACTGTACTCAAGGCCCCCCCCCCGAACTGTTCTCATCTCCCCCCCGAACTGTTCTCATGTCCCCCCCCCGAACTGTTGTCATGTCCCCCCCGAACTGTCCCTCATGTCCCCCCCCAAACTGTTCTCATGTCCCCCCCCGAACTGTTCTCATGTCCCTCCCCCGAACTGTTCTCATGTCCCCCCCCCCGAACTGTTCTCATGTCCCCCCCCCGAACTGTCCTCATGTACCCCCCACCGAACTGTTCTCATGTCCCCCCCCGAACTGTTCACATGTCCACCCCCCCGAACTGTTCTCATGTCCCCCCCGAACTGTCCTCATGTCCCCCCCTGAATTGTTCCCATGTCCCCCCCCCGAACTGTCCTCATGTGCCCCCCGAACTGTCCTCATCTCCCCCCCCGAACTGTCCTCATGTCCCCCCGAACTGTTCTCATGTCCCCCCCCGAACTGTTCTCATGACCCCCCTCCTGAATTGTTCCCATGTCCCCCCCCCGAACTGTTCTCATGACCCCCTCCTGAATTGTTCCCATGTCCCCCCCCGAACTGTCCTCATGTCCCTCCCCGAACTGTTCTCATGTCCCCCCCGAACTGTTCTCATGTCCCCCCCCGAACTGTTCTCATGTCCCCCCCCGAACTGTTCTCATGTCCCCCCCCCGAACTGTTCTCATGTCCCCCCCTGAACTGTTCTCATATTCCACCCCCAGATCTGTTCTCATGTCCCCCCCAACAAACTGTTCTCATGTCCCCCCCGAACTGTCCTCATGTACCCCCACCGAACTGTCCTCATGTCCCCCCCCCCCGAACTGTTCTCATGTGCCCCCCCCCCGAACTGTTCTCATCTCCCCCCCGAACTGTTCTCATGTCCCCCCCGAACTGTCCTCATGTCCCCCCCCGAACTGTTCTCATGTCCCCCCCCCCGAACTCTCCTCATGTCCTCCCCCCGTACTGTTCCCATGTCCCCCCCCGAACTGTACTCAAGGCCCCCCCTCCCGAACTGTTCTCATCTCCCCCCCGAACTGTTTTCATGTCCCCCCCCCGAACTGTTCTCATGTCCCCCCCCCCGAACTGTCCTCATGTCCCTCCCCGGACTGTTCCCATGTGCCCCCCCCCGAACTGTTCTCATGTCCCCCCCCCTGAACTGTCCTCATGTCCCCCCCCCGAACTGTTCTCATGTCCCCCCCCGAACTGTTCCCATGTCCCCCCCCCGAGCTGTCCTCATGTCCCCCCACCGAATTGTTCCCATGTCCCCCCCCCCGAACTGTCATGTCCCCCCCCGAACTGTCCTCATCTCCCCCCCCCGAACTGTCCTCATGTCCCCCCCGAACTGTTCTCATGTCCCCCCCCGAACTGTTCCCATGTCCTCCCCCCCCGAACTCTCCTCATGTCCTCCCCCGTACTGTTCCCATGTCCCCCCCCGAACTGTACTCAAGGCCCCCCCCCCCCCCCGAACTGTTCTCATCTCCCCCCCGAACTGTTCTCATCTCCCCCCCCGAACTGTTCTCATGTCCCCCCCCCGAGCTGTTCTCATGTCCGCCCCCCCGAACTGTTCCCATGTCCCACCCCGAACTGTTCTCATGTCCCCCGCCGAATCGTTCCCATGCCCCCCCCCCCCCCGAAACGCTCTCACGATCCGCCCCCGAATTGTTCCCATGTCTCCCCCCGAACTGTCCTCATGTCCCCCCGAACTGTTCCCATGTCCCCCCCCCGAACTGTCCTCATGTCCCCCCCCGAATTGTTCCCATGTCCCCCCTGAACTGTTCTCATGCCCCCCCCGAACTGTTCTCATGTCCCCCACCCCTGAATTGTTCCCATGTCCCCCCCCCGATCTGTTCTCATGCCCCCCCGAACTGTTCCCATGTCCCCCTCCGAACTCTTCTCATGTCCCACCCGAACTGTTCCCATGTCCCCCCCCCGAACTTTTCTCATGTCCCCCCCCGAATTGTTCCCATGTCCCCCCGCCGAACTGTCCCCCGAACTTTTCTCATGTCCCCCCCCGAATTGTTCCCATGTCCCCCGCCGAACTGTCCTCATGTCCCCCCCCGAACTTTTCCCATGTCCCCCCCCGATCTGTCCTCATGTCCCCCCCCGTATTGTTCCCATGTCCCCCCCCGAACTGTTCTCATGTCCCCCCCGAACTGTCCTCATGTCCCCCCCCGAACTGTTCTCATGTCCCCCCGCCGAACTGTTCTCATGTCCACCCTCCCGAACTGTTCCCATGTCCCCCCCTGAACTGTCCTCATGTCCCCACCCCCGAATTGTTCCCATGTCCCCCCCCGAACTGTCCTCATGTCCCCCCCCGAACTGTCCTCATGTCCCCCCACCGAACCGTCCTCATGTCCCCCCGAACTGTCCTCATCTCCCCCCCCGAACTGTCCTCATGTCCCCCCCGAACTGTCCTCATGTCCCCGCCGAACTGTCCTCATGTCCCCCCAAACTGTCCTCATGTCCCCCACCGAACTGTCCTCATGTCCCCCCCCAAACTGTCCTCATCTCCCCCCCGAACTGTCCTCATGTCCGCCCCGAACTGTTCTCATGTCCCCCCCCGAACTGTTCTCATGTCCCCCTCCTAACTGTTCTCATGTCCCCCCCGAAATGTCCTCATGTACCCCCACCGAACTGTTCTCATGTCCCCCCACCCGAACTGTCCTCATGTCCCCCCCGAACTGTCCTCATGTCCCCCCCCGAACTGTCCTCATCTCCCCCCCCGAACTGTCCTCATGTCCCCCCCGAACTGTCCTCATGTCCCCCCCCGAACTGTTCTCATGTGCCCCCCCGAACTGTTCTCATGTCCCTCCCCGAACTGTTCTCAAGTCCCCCCCCGAAATGTTCTCATGTCCCCCCCGAACTGTTCTCATGTCCCCCCCCGAACTGTTCTCATGTCCCCCCCCGAACTGTTCTCATGTCCCCCCCCGAACTGTCCTCATGTCCCCCCCCGAACTGTCCTCATGTCCCCCCCCCGAACTGTCCTCATGTCCCCGCCCGAACTGGTCTCATGGTCCCCCCCCAAACTGTCCTCATGTCCCCCCCACCGAACTGTTCTCATGTCCCCCCCCGAACTGTTCCCATGTCCCCCCCCGAACTGTTCCCATGTCCCCCCCCGATCTGTTCTCATGTCCCCCCCGAACTGTTCTCATGTACCCCCCCCGAACTGTTCTCATTCCCCCCCCAAACTATTCTCATGTTCGCCCCCCCCAAACTGTCCTCATGTCCCCCCACCGAATTGTTCCCATGTCCCCCCCCGAACTGTCCTCATTTCCCCCCACCGAATTGTTCCCATGTCCCCCCCCGAACTGTTCTCATCTCCCCCCCGAACTGTTCTCATCTCCCCCACCGAACTGTTCTCATGTCCCCCCCGAACTGATCTCATGTCCCCCCCGAACTTTCCTCATGTACCCCCACCGAACTGTTCTCAAGTCCCCCCCGAACTGTCCTCATGTCCCCACCCGAACTGTTCTCATGTCCCCACCCCGAACTGTTCCCATGTCCCCCCCCCGAACTGTTCTCATGTCCCCCCCGAACTGTCCTCATCTCCCCCCCGAACTGTTCTCATGTCCCCCCCCGAACTGTCCTCATGTACCCCCACCGAACTGTTCTCATGTCCCCCCCCGAACTGTTCTCATGTCCCCCCCCGAACTGTCCTCATGTACCCCCCCCGAACTGTTCTCATCTGCCCCCCGAACTGTCCTCATCTCCCCCCCCCGAACTGTTCTCATGTCCACCCCGAACTGTCCTCATGTACCCCCACCGAACTGTTCTCATGTCCCCCCCCGAACTGTTCTCATGTCCCCCCCCGAACTGTCCTCATGTACCCCTCCCGAACTGTTCTCATCTGCCCCCCGAACTGTTCTCATGTCCCCCCCGAACTGTCCTCATGTCACCCCACCGAACTGTTCCATGTCCCCCCCCCGAACTGTCCTCATGTCCTCCCCCGTACTGTTCCCATGTCCCCCCACCGAACTGTTCTCATGTCCCCGCCCGAACTGTACTCATGGCCCACCCCCCGATCTGTTCTCATCTCCCCCCGAAATGTTCTCATGTCCCCCCCGAACTGTTCTCATCTCCCCACCGAACTGTTCTCATGTGCCCCCCCCCCGAACTGTTCTCATCTCCCCCCCGAACTGTTCTCATGTCCCCCCCGAACTGTCCTCATGTCCCCCCCCGAACTGTTCTCATGTCCCCCCCCCGAACTCTCCTCATGTCCTCCCCCCGTACTGTTCCCATGTCCCCCACCGAACTGTACTCAAGGCCCCCCCCTCCCGAACTGTTCTCATCTCCCCCCCGAACTGTTCTCATGTCCCCCCCCGAACTGTTCTCATGTCCCCCCCCCCGAACTGTCCTCATGTCCCTCCCCGGACTGTTCCCATGTGCCCCCCCCCGAACTGTTCTCATGTCCCCCCCCCCTGAACTGTCCTCATGTCCCCCCCCGAACTGTTCTCATGTCCCCCCCCCGAACTGTTCCCATGTCCCCCCCCGAGCTGTCCTCATGTCCCCCCACCGAATTGTTCCCATGTCCCCCCCCCGAACTGTCATGTCCCCCCCGAACTGTCCTCATCTCCCCCCCCGAACTGTCTCCTCATGTCCCCCCCGAACTGTTCTCATGTCCCCCCCCGAACTGTTCCCATGTCCTCCCCCCCGAACTCTCCTCATGTCCTCCCCCGTACTGTTCCCATGTCCCCCCCCCGAACTGTACTCAAGGCCCCCCCCCCCCCCCCCCCCGAACTGTTCTCATCTCCCCCCCGAACTGTTCTCATCTCCCCCCCGAACTGTTCTCATGTCCCCCCCCGAGCTGTTCTCATGTCCGCCCCCCGAACTGTTCCCATGTCCCACCCCGAACTGTTCTCATGTCCCCCGCCGAATCGTTCCCATGGCCCCCCCCCCCCGAAACGCTCTAACGATCCGCCCCGAATTGTTCCCATGTCTCCCCCCCGAACTGTCCTCATGTCCCCCCGAACTGTTCCCATGTCCCCCCCCGAACTGTCCTCATGTCCCCCCCCGAATTGTTCCCATGTCCCCCCTGAACTGTTCTCATGCCCCCCCCGAACTGTTCTCATGTCCCCCACCCCTGAATTGTTCCCATGTCCCCCCCCCGATCTGTTCTCATGCCCCCCCGAACTGTTCCCATGTCCTCCTCCGAACTCTTCTCATGTCCCCACCCGAACTGTTCCCATGTCCCCCCCCCGAACTCTTCTCATGTCCCCCCCCGAATTGTTCCCATGTCCCCCGCCGAACTGTCCTCATGTCCCCCCCCCGAACTTTTCCCATGTCCCCCCCCGATCTGTCCTCATGTCCCCCCCGTATTGTTCCCATGTCCCCCCCCGAACTGTTCTCATGTCCCCCCCGAACTGTCCTCATGTCCCCCCCCGAACTGTTCTCATGTCCCCCCGCCGAACTGTTCTCATGTCCCCCCTCCCGAACTGTTCCCATGTCCCCCCCTGAACTGTCCTCATGTCCCCACCCCCGAATTGTTCCCATGTCCCCCCCCGAACTGTCCTCATGTCCCCCCCCCGAACTGTCCTCATCTCCCCCCACCGAACCGTCCTCATGTCCCCCCCGAACTGTCCTCATCTCCCCCCCCGAACTGTCCTCATGTCCCCCCCGAACTGTCCTCATGTCCCCGCCGAACTGTCCTCATGTCCCCCCAAACTGTCCTCATGTCCCCCACCGAACTGTCCTCATGTCCCCCCCCAAACTGTCCTCATCTCCCCCCCGAACTGTCCTCATGTCCGCCCCGAACTGTTCTCATGTCCCCCCCCGAACTGTTCTCATGTCCCCCTCCTAACTGTTCTCATGTCCTTCCCGAAATGTCCTCATGTACCCCCACCGAACTGTTCTCATGTCCCCCCCACCCGAACTGTCCTCATGTCCCCCCCGAACTGTCCTCATGTCCCCCCCGAACTGTCCTCATCTCCCCCCCCGAACTGTCCTCATGTCCCCCCCGAACTGTCCTCATGTCCCCCCCCCGAACTGTTCTCATGTGCCCCCCCGAACTGTTCTCATGTCCCTCCCCGAACTGTTCTCAAGTCCCCCCCCGAAATGTTCTCATGTCCCCCCCGAACTGTTCTCATGTCCCCCCCCGAACTGTTCTCATGTCCCCCCCCGAACTGTTCTCATGTCCCCCCCCCCGAACTGTCCTCATGTCCCCCCCCCGAACTGTCCTCATGTCCCCCCCCCGAACTGTCCTCATGTCCCCGCCCGAACTGGTCTCATGGTCCCCCCCCAAACTGTCCTCATGTCCCCCCCACCGAACTGTTCTCATGTCCCCCCCCGAACTGTTCCCATGTCCCCCCCCGAACTGTTCCCATGTCCCCCCCCGATCTGTTCTCATGTCCCCCCCCGAACTGTTCTCATGTACCCCCCCCGAACTGTTCTCATTCCCCCCCCAAACTATTCTCATGTTCGCCCCCCCCAAACTGTCCTCATGTCCCCCCACCGAATTGTTCCCATGTCCCCCCCCGAACTGTCCTCATGTCCCCCCACCGAATTGTTCCCATGTCCCCCCCCGAGCTGTTCTCATCTCCCCCCCGAACTGTTCTCATCTCCCCCCCCGAACTGTTCTCATGTCCCCCCCGAACTGATCTCATGTCCCCCCCCGAACTTTCCTCATGTACCCCCACCGAACTGTTCTCAAGTCCCCCCCGAACTGTCCTCATGTCCCCACCCGAACTGTTCTCATGTCCCCCCCCCGAACTGTTCCCATGTCCCCCCCCGAACTGTTCTCATGTCCCCCCCGAACTGTCCTCATCTCCCCCCCCGAACTGTTCTCATGTCCCCCCCCGAACTGTCCTCATGTACCCCCACCGAACTGTTCTCATGTCCCCCCCCGAACTGTTCTCATGTCCCCCCCCGAACTGTCCTCATGTACCCCCCCCGAACTGTTCTCATCTGCCCCCCGAACTGTCCTCATCTCCCCCCCCGAACTGTTCTCATGTCCACCCCGAACTGTCCTCATGTACCCCCACCGAACTGTTCTCATGTCCCCCCCCGAACTGTTCTCATGTCCCCCCCCCGAACTGTCCTCATGTACCCCTCCCGAACTGTTCTCATCGGCCCCCCGAACTGTTCTCATGTCCCCCCCGAACTGTCCTCATGTCACCCCCCCGAACTGTTCCATGTCCCCCCCCCGAACTGTCCTCATGTCCTCCCCCGTACTGTTCCCATGTCCCCCCACCGAACTGTTCTCATGTCCCCGCCCGAACTGTACTCATGGCCCACCCCCCGATCTGTTCTCATCTCCCCCCGAACTGTTCTCATGTCCCCCCCGAACTGTTCTCATCTCCCCACCGAACTGTCCTCATGTCCTCCCGCGAACTGTCCTTATGTACCCCCACCGAACTGTACTCATGTCCCCCCCCCGAGCTGTTCTCATGTCCCCCCCGAACTGTCCTCATGTACCCCCACCGAACTGTTCTCATGTCCCCCCCCGAACTGTTCTCATGTCCCCCCCCGGAACTGTTCTCATGTCCCCCCGAACTGTTCTCATGTCCCCCCCGAACTGTCCTCATGTACCCCCACCGAACTGTTCTCATGTCCCCCCCCCGAACTGTCCTCATGTCCCCCCCCGAACTGTTCTCATGTCCCCCCCCGAACTGTTCTCATGTCCCCCCCGAACTGTTCTCATGTCCCCCCCGAACTGTTCTCATGTCCCCCCCCGAACTGTCCCCATGTCCCCCCCCGAACTGTTCTCATGTCCCCCCCCGAACTCTCCTCATGTCCTCCCCCGTACTGTTCCCATGTCCCCCCCCGAACTGTACTCAAGGCCCCCCCCTCCCGAACTGTTCTCATCTCCCCCCCAAACTGTTCTCATGTCCCCCCCGAACTGTTCTCATGTCCCCCCCCCGAACTGTCCTCATGTCCTCCCCCGTACTGTGCCCATGTCCCCCCCCGAACTGTCCTCATGTCCCTCCCTGGACTGTTCCCATGTGCCCCCCCCGAACTGTTCTCATGTCCCCCCCCCCCCTGAACTGTTCTCATGTCCCCCCCCCTGAACTGTCCTCATGTCCCCCCCCCGAACTGTTCTCATGTCCCCCCCCCCGAACTGTTCCCATGTCCCCCCCCTGAACTGTCCTCATGTCCCCCCCACCGAATTGTTCCCATGTCCCCCCCCGAACTGTCATGTCCCCCCCGAACTGTCCTCATCTCCCCCCCCGAACTGTCCTCATGTCCCCCCCGAACTGTTCTCATGTCCCCCCCCGAACTGTTCCCAAGTCCCCCCCCCCCGGAACTGTCCTCATGTCCTCCCCCGTACTGTTCCCATGTCCCCCCCCGAAATGTACTCATGGCAGCCCCCCCGAACTGTTCTCATGTCCCCCCCGAACTGTTCTCATGTCCCCCCCCGAACTGTTCTCATGTCCCCCCCCCCGAACTGTCCTCATGTCCTCCCCCGTACTGTGCCCATGTCCCCCCCCGAACTGTCCTCATGTCCCCCCCCGGACTGTTCACATGTGCCCCCCCCCGAACTGTTCTCATGTCCCCCCCCCCCGAACTGTCCTCATGTCCCCCCCCGGACTGTTCCCATGTGCCCCCCCCCCGAACTGTTCTCATGTCCCCCCCCCCCGAACTGTCCTCATGTCCCCCCCCGAACTGTTCTCATGTCCCCCCCCGAACTGTTCCCATGTCCCCCCCCTGAACTGTCCTCATGTGCCCCCACCGAATTGTTCCCATGTCCCTCCCCGAACTGTCATCTCCCCCCCGAACTGTCCTCATCTCCCCCCCCGAACTGTCCTCATGTCCCCCCCGAACTGTCCTCATGTCCCCCCCGAACTGTCCTCATGTCCCCCCCCGAACTGTTCCCATGTCCCCCCCCCGAACTGTCCTCATGTCCTCCCCCGTACTGTTCCCATGTCCCCCCCCGAAATGTACTCATGGCCCCCCCCGAATTGTTCCCATGTCCCCCCCGAACTGTCCTCATCTCCCCCCCCCGAACAGTCCTCATGTCCCCCCCCAAACTGTTCCCATGTCCCCCCTCCGAACTATTCTCATGACCCCCCCCCGAACTGTTCCCATGTCCCCCCCCGAACTGTTCTCATGTCCCCCCCGAACTGTCCTCATGTACCCCCACCAAACTATTCTCATGTCCCCCCCCCGAACTGTCCTCATGTCCCTCCCCCGAACTGTTCCCATGTCCCCCCTCCGAACTGTCCTCATGTCCCCCCACCGAATTGTTCCCATGTCCCCCCCCCGAACTGTTCTCATCTCCCCCCCGAACTGTTCTCATCTCCCCCCCGAACTGTTCTCATCTCCCCCCCGAACTGTTCTCATGTCCCCCCCGAACTGTCCTCATGTCCCCCCCCGTACTATTCCCATGTCCTCCCACCGAACTGTTCTCATGTCCCCCGCCCGAACTGTACTCATGGCCCCCCCTCAACTGTTCTCATCTCCCCCCCGAACTGTTCTCATGTGCCCCCCCGAACTGATCTCATGTCCCCCCCCCCGAAATGTCCTCATGTCCTCCCCCGTACTGTTCCCATGTCCCCCCCCGAACTGTACTCATGGCGCCCCCCCCCCCCGAACTGTTCTCATGTCCCCCCCCGAACTGTTCTCATGTCCCCCACCTGAACTGTCCTCATGTCCTCCCCCGAACTGTCCTCATGTACCCCCACCGAACTGTTCTCATGTCCCCCCCCGATCTGTTCTCATGTCCCCCCCCGAACTGTCCTCATGTACCCCCACCGAACTGTTCTCATGTCCCCCCCCGATCTGTTCTCATGTCCCCCCCCGAACTGTCCTCATGTACCCCCAACGAACTGTTCTCATGTCCCCCCCCCCGAACTGTTCTCATGTCCCCCCCCGCCGAACTGTTCTCATGTCCCCTCGAACTGTTCCCATGTCCCCCCCTGAACTGTTCTCATATTCCCCCCCCGAACTGTTCTCATGCCCCCCCCCCAAACTATTCTCATGTTCGCCCCCCCCCGAACTGTTCTCATGTCCCCCCCGAACTGTTCTCATGTCCCCCCCCGAACTGTTCTCATGTCCCCCCCGAACTGTTCTCATGTCCCCCCCCAAACTATTCTCATGTTCGCCCCCCCCGAACTGTTCTCATGTCCCCCACGAACTGTTCTCATGTCCCCCCCGAACTGTTCTCATGTCCCCCCCGAACTGTTCTCATGTCCGCCCCGAACTGTTCTCATGCCCCCCCCCAAACTATTCTCATGTTCGCTCCCCCCGAACTGTTCTCATGTCCCCCCCGAAGTGTTCTCATGTCCCCCCCGAAGTGTTCTCATGTCCCCCCCCCGAACTGTTCTCATGTCCCCCCCCGAACTGTTCTCATGTCCCCCCCCCGAACTGTTCTCATGTCCCCCCCGAACTGTCCTCATGTACCACCACCGAATTCTTCCCATGTCCCCCCCCAAACTGTCCTCATGTCCCCCCCCGGGACTGTTCCCCATGTGCCCCCCCCGAACTGTTCTCATGTCCCCCCCCCCCCCGAACTGTCCTCATGTCCCCCCCCGAACTGTTCTCATGTCCCCCCCCGAACTTTTCCCATGTTCCCCCCCTGAACTGTCCTCATGTCTCCCCACCGAATTGTTCCCATGTCCCCCCCGAACTGTTCTCATCTCCCCCCCGAACTGTTCTCATCTCCCCCCCGAACTGTTCTCATGTCCCCCCCGAACTGTCCTCATGTCCCCCCCCGTACTGTTCCCATGTCCTCCCACCGAACTGTTCTCATGTCCCCGCCCGAACTGTACTCATGGCCCCCCCCCAACTGTTCTCATCTCCCCCCCGAACTGTTCTCATGTGCCCCCCCCCGAACTGATCTCATGTCCCCCCCCCCGAAATGTCCTCATGTCCTCCCCCGTACTGTTCCCATGTCCCCCCCCGAACTGTACTCATGGCGCCCCCCCCCCGAACTGTTCTCATGTCCCCCCCGAACTGTTCTCATGTCCCCCACCCGAACTGTCCTCATGTCCTCCCCCGAACTGTCCTCATGTACCCCCAGCGAACTGTTCTCATGTCCCCCCCTGATCTGTTCTCATGTCCCCCCCCGAACTGTCCTCATGTACCCCCACCGAACTGTTCCCATGTCCCCCCCCCCCGAACTGTTCTCATGTCCCCCCCCCCGAACTGTTCTCATGTCCCCTCGAACTGTTCCCATGTCCCCCCCCCCCGAACTGTCCTCATGTCCTCCCCCGTACTGTTCCCATGTCCCCCCCCGAAATGTACTCATGGCAGTCCCCCCGAACTGTTCTCATGTCCCCCCCGAACTGTTCTCATGTCCCCCCCCGAACTGTTCACATGTCCCCCCCCCCGAACTGTCCTCATGTCCTCCCCCGTACTGTGCCCATGTCCCCCCCCGGACTGTCCTCATGTCCCCCCCCGGACTGTTCACATGTGCCCCCCCCGAACTGTTCTCATGTCCCCCCCCCCCCGAACTGTCCTCATGTCCCCCCCCCGGACTGTTCCCATGTGCCCCCCCCCGAACTGTTCTCATGTCCCCCCCCCCCCGAACTGTCCTCATGTCCCCCCCCGAACTGTTCTCATGTCCCCCCCCGAACTGTTCCCATGTCCCCCCCCTGAACTGTCCTCATGTGCCCCCACCGAATTGTTCCCATGTCCCTCCCCGAAACTGTCATGTCCCCCCCGAACTGTCCGCATCTCCCCCCCCGAACTGTCCTCATGTCCCCCCCCGAACTGTCCTCATGTCCCCCCCCGAACTGTTCCCATGTCCCCCCCCCGAACTGTCCTCATGTCCTCCCCCGTACTGTTCCCATGTCCCCCCCCGAAATGTACTCATGGCCCCCCCCCCCGAACTGTTCTCATCTCCCCCCCCGAACTGTCCTCATGTCCCCCCCCGAATTGTTCCCATGTCCCCCCCGAACTGTCCTCATCTCCCCCCCCGAACAGTCCTCATGTCCCCCCCCCAAACTGTTCCCATGTCCCCCCTCCGAACTATTCTCATGACCCCCCCCCGAACTGTTCCCATGTCCCCCCCCGAACTGTTCTCATGTCCCCCCCGAACTGTCCTCATGTACCCCCACCGAACTATTCTCATGTCCCCCCCCGAACTGTCCTCATGTCCCTCCCCCGAACTGTTCCCATGTCCCCCCTCCGAACTGTCCTCATGTCCCCCCACCGAATTGTTCCCATGTCCCCCCCCGAACTGTTCTCATCTCCCCCCCGAACTGTTCTCATCTCCCCCCCGAACTGTTCTCATCTCCCCCCCGAACTGTTCTCATGTCCCCCCCGAACTGTCCTCATGTCCCCCCCCGTACTATTCCCATGTCCTCCCACCGAACTGTTCTCATGTCCCCGCCCGAACTGTACTCATGGCCCCCCCCTCAACTGTTCTCATCTCCCCCCCCGAACTGTTCTCATGTGCCCCCCCCGTACTGATCTCATGTCCCCCCCCCCGAAATGTCCTCATGTCCTCCCCCGTACTGTTCCCATGTCCCCCCCCGAACTGTACTCATGGCGCCCCCCCCCCGAACTGTTCTCATGTCCCCCCCCGAACTGTTCTCATGTCCCCCACCTGAACTGTCCTCATGTCCTCCCCCGAACTGTCCTCATGTACCCCCACCGAACTGTTCTCATGTCCCCCCCCGATCTGTTCTCATGTCCCCCCCCCGAACTGTCCTCATGTACCCCCACCGAACTGTTCTCATGTCCCCCCCCGATCTGTTCTCATGTCCCCCCCCGAACTGTCCTCATGTACCCCCACCGAACTGTTCTCATGTCCCCCCCCCGAACTGTTCTCATGTCCCCCCCCGCCGAACTGTTCTCATGTCCCCTCGAACTGTTCCCATGTCCCCCCCTGAACTGTTCTCATATTCCCCCACCGAACTGTTCTCATGCCCCCCCCCAAACTATTCTCATGTTCGCCCCCCCCGAACTGTTCTCATGTCCCCCCCGAACTGTTCTCATGTCCCACCCGAACTGTTCTCATGTCCCCCCCCAAACTATTCTCATGTTCGCCCCCCCCGAACTGTTCTCATGTCCCCCCCGAACTGTTCTCATGTCCCCCCCGAACTGTTCTCATGTCCCCCCCGAACTGTTCTCATGTCCGCCCCGAACTGTTCTCATGCCCCCCCCCAAACTATTCTCATGTTCGCTCCCCCCGAACTGTTCTCATGTCCCCCCCGAAGTGTTCTCATGTCCCCCCCGAAGTGTTCTCATGTCCCCCCCCGAACTGTTCTCATGTCCCCCCCCGAACTGTTCTCATGTCCCCCCCGAACTGTCCTCATGTACCACCACCGAATTCTTCCCATGTCCCCCCCCGAACTGTCCTCATGTCCCCCCCCGAGACTGTTCCCATGTGCCCCCCCTGAACTGTTCTCATGTCCCCCCCCCCCCCGAACTGTCCTCATGTCCCCCCCCGAACTGTTCTCATGTCCCCCCCCCGAACTTTTCCCATGTTCCCCCCCTGAACTGTCCTCATGTCTCCCCACCGAATTGTTCCCATGTCCCCCCCGAACTGTTCTCATCTCCCCCCCGAACTGTTCTCATCTCCCCCCCGAACTGTTCTCATGTCCCCCCCGACTCCCACCGAACTGTTCTCATGTCCCGCCCGAACTGTACTCATGGCCCCCCCCCAACTGTTCTCATCTCCCCCCCGAACTGTTCTCATGTGCCCCCCCCGAACTGATCTCATGTCCCCCCCCCGAAATGTCCTCATGTCCTCCCCCGTACTGTTCCCATGTCCCCCCCCCGAACTGTACTCATGGCGCCCCCCCCCCCGAACTGTTCTCATGTCCCCCCCCGAACTGTTCTCATGTCCCCCCACCCGAACTGTCCTCATGTCCTCCCCCGAACTGTCCTCATGTACCCCCACCGAACTGTTCTCATGTCCCCCTCCCGATCTGTTCTCATGTCCCCCCCCCGAACTGTCCTCATGTACCCCCACCGAACTGTTCTCATGTCCCCCCCCCGAACTGTTCTCATGTCCCCCCCCCCCGAACTGTTCGCATGTCCCCTCGAACTGTTCCCATGTCCCCCCCCTGAACTGTCCTCATGTCCCCCCACCGAATTGTTCCCATGTCCCCCCCCGAACTGTCATGTCCCCCCCGAACTGTCCTCATCTCCCCCCCCGAACTGTCCTCATGTCCCCCCCGAACTGTTCTCATGTCCCCCCCCCGAACTGTTCCCATGTCCCTCCCCCGAACTGTCCTCATGTCCTCCCCCCGTACTTGTTCCCATGTCCCCCCCCGAAATGTACTCATGGCCCCCCCCCCCCGAACTGTTCTCATCTCCCCCCCGAACTGTCCTCATGTCCCCCCCCCCAATTGTTCCCATGTCCCCCCCGAACTGTCCTCATCTCCCCCCCCGAGCAGTCCTCATGTCCCCCCCCAAACTGTTCCCATGTCCCCCCTCCGAACTATTCTCATGACCCCCCCCCCGAACTGTTCCCATGTCCCCCCCCGAACTGTTCTCATGTCCCCCCCGAACTGTCCTCATGTACCCCCACCGAACTATTCTCATGTCCCCCCCCCGAACTGTCCTCATGTCCCTCCCCCCGAACTGTTCCCATGTCCCCCCTCCGAACTGTCCTCATGTCCCCCCACCGAATTGTTCCCATGTCCCCCCCGAACTGTTCTCATCTCCCCCTCGAACTGTTCTCATCTCCCCCCCCGAACTGTTCTCATCTCCCCCCCGAACTGTTCTCATGTCCCCCCCGAACTGTCCTCATGTCCCCCCCCCGTACTGTTCCCATGTCCTCCCACCGAACTGTTCTCATGTCCCCGCCCGAACTGTACTCATGGCCCCCCCTCAACTGTTCTCATCTCCCCCCCGAACTGTTCTCATGTGCCCCCCCCCCGAACTGATCTCATGTCCCCCCCCGAAATGTCCTCATGTCCTCCCCCGTACTGTTCCGATGTCCCCCCCCGAACTGTACTCATGGCGCCCCCCCCCCCCGAACTGTTCTCATGTCCCCCCCGAACTGTTCTCATGTCCCCCACCTGAACTGTCCTCATGTCCTCCCCCGAACTGTCCTCATGTACCCCCAGCGAACTGTTCTCATGTCCCCCCCCCGATCTGTTCTCATGTCCCCCCCGAACTGTCCTCATGTACCCCCCACCGAACTGTTCTCATGTCCCCCCCCCGATCTGTTCTCATGTCCCCCCCCGAACTGTCCTCATGTACCCCCACCGAACTGTTCTCATGTCCCCCCCCCGAACTGTTCTCATGTCCCCCCCCGCCGAACTGTTCTCATGTCCCCTCGAACTGTTCCCATGTCCCCCCCCTGAACTGTTCTCATATTCCCCCCCCCCGAACTGTTCTCATGCCCCCCCCCAAACTATTCTCATGTTCGCCCCCCCCCGAACTGTTCTCATGTCCCCCCGAACTGTTCTCATGTCCCCCCCGAACTGTTCTCATGTCCCCCCCCAAACTATTCTCATGTTCGCCCCCCCCCGAACTGTTCTCATGTCCCCCCCGAACTGTTCTCTCATGTCCCCCCCGAACTGTTCTCATGCCCCCCCCCAAGCTATTCTCATGTTCGCCTCCCCCCGAAGTGTTCTCATGTCCCCCCCCGAAGTGTTCTCATGTCCCCCCCCGAAGTGTTCTCATGTCCCCCCCCCGAACTGTTCTCATGTCCCCCCCCGAACTGTTCTCATGTCCCCCCCGAACTGTCC
This sequence comes from Isurus oxyrinchus, assembly GCA_026770705.1. Lineage (NCBI taxonomy): Eukaryota > Metazoa > Chordata > Chondrichthyes > Lamniformes > Lamnidae > Isurus > Isurus oxyrinchus. The sequence goes on from JANJGN010003137.1 coordinate 18,547, forward strand.
TCATGTACCACCACCGAATTCTTCCCATGTCCCCCCCCGAACTGTCCTCATGTCCCCCCCCGGGACTGTTCCCATGTGCCCCCCCCGAACTGTTCTCATGTCACCCCCCCCCCCGAACTGTCCTCATGTCCCCCCCCGAACTGTTCTCATGTCCCCCCCCGAACTTTTCCCTGTTCCCCCCCTGAACTGTCCTCATGTCTCCCCACCGAATTGTTCCCATGTCCCCCCCGAACTGTTCTCATCTCCCCCCCCGAACTGTTCTCATCTCCCCCCCGAACTGTTCTCATCTCCCCCCCGAAACTGTTCTCATGTCCCCCCCCGAACTGTCCTCATGTCCCCCCCCGTACTGTTCCCATGTCCTCCCACCGAACTGTTCTCATGTCCCCCGCCCGAACTGTACTCAAGGCCCCCCCCCAACTGTTCTCATCTCCCCCCCGAACTGTTCTCATGTGCCCCCCCCCGAACTGATCTCATGTCCCCCCCCCCGAAATGTCCTCATGTCCTCCCCCGTACTGTTCCCATGTCCCCCCCCCGAACTGTACTCATGGCGCCCCCCCCCCCGAACTGTTCTCATGTCCCCCCCCCGAACTGTTCTCATGTCCCCCACCCGAACTGTCCTCATGTCCTCCCCCCGAACTGTCCTCATGTACCCCCACCGAACTGTTCTCATGTCCCCCCCCCGATCTGTTCTCATGTCCCCCCCCCGAACTGTCCTCATGTACCCCCACCGAACTGTTCTCATGTCCCCCCCCCCGAACTGTTCTCATGTCCCCCCCCCCCGAACTGTTCTCATGTCCCCTTCGAACTGTTCCCATGTCCCCCCCCCTGAACTGTCCTCATGTCCCCCCACCGAATTGTTCCCATGTCTCCCCCCGAACTGTCATGTCCCCCCCGAACTGTCCTCATCTCCCCCCCCGAACTGTCCTCATGTCCCCCCCGAACTGTTCTCATGTCCCCCCCCGAACTGTTCCCATGTCCCCCCCCCCCCGAACTGTCCTCATGTCCTCCCCCGTACTGTTCCCATGTCCCCCCCCGAACTGTTCTCATGTCCCCCCCGAACTGTTCTCATGTCCCCCCCCGAACTGTTCTCATGTCCCCCCCCCGAACTGTCCTCATGTCCTCCCCCGTACTGTGCCAATGTCCCCCCCCGAACTGTCCTCATGTCCCCCCCCGGACTGTTCACATGTGCCCCCCCCGAACTGTTCTCATGTCCCCCCCCCCCGAACTGTCCTCATGTCCCCCCCCGGACTGTTCCCATGTGCCCCCCCCCGAACTGTTCTCATGTCCCCCCCCCCCCCGAACTGTCGTCATGTCCCCCCCCGAACTGTTCTCATGTCCCCCCCCCCGAACTGTTCCCATGTCCCCCCCCCTGAACTGTCCTCATGTCCCCCCACCGAATTGTTCCCATGTCCCTCCCCGAACTGTCATGTCCCCCCCGAACTGTCCTCATCTCCCCCCCCCGAACTGTCCTCATGTCCCCCCCGAACTGTCCTCATGTCCCCCCCCGAACTGTTCCCATGTCCCCCCCCCGAACTGTCCTCATGTCCTCCCCCGTACTGTTCCCCATGTCCCCCCCCCGAAATGTACTCATGGCCCCCCCCCCCCCCCCGAACTGTTCTCATCTCCCCCCGAACTGTCCTCATGTCCCCCCCGAATTGTTCCCATGTCCCCCCCGAGCTGTCCTCATCTCCCCCCCCCGAACAGTCCTCATGTCCCCCCCCAAACTGTTCCCATGTCCCCCCTCCGAACTATTCTCATGACCCCCCCCCCGAACTGTTCCCATGTCCCCCCCCGAACTGTTCTCATGTCCCCCCCGAACTGTCCTCATGTACCCCCACCGAACTATTCTCATGTCCCCCCCCGAACTGTCCTCATGTCCCTCCCCCGAACTGTTCCCATGTCCCCCCTCCGAACTGTCCTCATGTCCCCCCACCGAATTGTTCCCATGTCCCCCCCCGAACTGTTCTCATCTCCCCCCCGAACTGTTCTCATCTCCCCCCCGAACTGTTCTCATGTCCCCCCCGAACTGTCCTCATGTCCCCCCCCGTACTGTTCCCATGTCCTCCCACCGAACTGTTCTCATGTCCCCGCCCGAACTGTACTCATGGCCCCCCCTCAACTGTTTCTCATCTCCCCCCCGAACTGTTCTCATGTGCCCCCCCCGAACTGATCTCATGTCCCCCCCCCGAAATGTCCTCATGTCCTCCCCCGTACTGTTCCCATGTCCCCCCCCCGAACTGTACTCATGGCGCCCCCACCCCGAACTGTTCTCATGTCCCCCCCGAACTGTTCTCATGTCCCCCACCTGAACTGTCCTCATGTCCTCCCCCGAACTGTCCTCATGTACCCCCACCGAACTGTTCTCATGTCCCCCCCCGATCTGTTCTCATGTCCCCCCCCGAACTGTCCTCATGTACCCCCACCGAACTGTTCTCATGTCCCCCCCCGATCTGTTCTCATGTCCCCCCCCGAACTGTCCTCATGTACCCCCACCGAACTGTTCTCATGTCCCCCCCCCCGAACTGTTCTCATGTCCCCCCCGCCGAACTGTTCTCATGTCCCCTCGAACTGTTCCCATGTCCCCCCCTGAACTGTTCTCATATTCCCCCCCCCGAACTGTTCTCATGCCCCCCCCCAAACTATTCTCATGTTCGCCCCCCCCGAACTGTTCTCATGTCCCCCCCGAACTGTTCTCATGTCCCCCCCGAACTGTTCTCATGTCCCCCCCGAACTGTTCTCATGTCCCCCCCGAACTGTTCTCATGTCCCCCCCGAACTGTTCTCATGTCCGCCCCGAACTGTTCTCATGCCCCCCCCCAAACTATTCTCATGTTCGCTCCCCCCGAACTGTTCTCATGTCCCCCCCCGAAGTGTTCTCATGTCCCCCCCGAAGTGTTCTCATGTCCCCCCCCCGAACTGTTCTCATGTCCCCCCCCGATCTGTTCTCATGTCCCCCCCGAACTGTCCTCATGTACCACCACCGAATTCTTCCCATGTCCCCCCCCGAACTGTCCTCATGTCCCCCCCCCCGGGACTGTTCCCATGTGCCCCCCCCGAACTGTTCTCATGTCCCCCCCCCCCCCGAACTGTCCTCATGTCCCCCCCCGAACTGTCCTCATGTCCTCCCCCGAACTGTCCTCATGTACCCCCACCGAACTGTTCTCATGTCCCCCCCCCGATCTGTTCTCATGTCCCCCCCCGAACTGTCCTCATGTACCCCCACCGAACTGTTCTCATGTCCCCCCCCCCGAACTGTTCTCATGTCCCCCCCCCCGAACTGTTCTCATGTCCCCTTCGAACTGTTCCCATGTCCCCCCCCTGAACTGTCCTCATGTCCCCCCACCGAATTGTTCCCATGTCTTCCCCCGAAATGTCATGTCCCCCCCGAACTGTCCTCATCTCCCCCCCCGAACTGTCCTCATGTCCCCCCCGAACTGTTCTCATGTCCCCCCCCGAACTGTTCCCATGTCCCCCCCCCCCCGAACTGTCCTCATGTCCTCCCCCGTACTGTTCCCATGTCCCCCCCCGAAATGTACTCATGGCAGCCCCCCCGAACTGTTCTCATGTCCCCCCCGAACTGTTCTCATGTCCCCCCCCGAACTGTTCTCATGTCCCCCCCCCGAACTGTCCTCATGTCCTCCCCCGTACTGTGCCAATGTCCCCCCCCGAACTGTCCTCATGTCCCCCCCCGGACTGGTCACATGTGCCCCCCCCCGAACTGTTCTCATGTCCCCCCCCCCCCGAACTGTCCTCATGTCCCCCCCCGGACTGTTCCCATGTGCCCCCCCCCCGAACTGTTCTCATGTCCCCCCCCCCCCGAACTGTCCTCATGTCCCCCCCGAACTGTTCTCATGTCCCCCCCCGAACTGTTCCCATGTCCCCCCCCTGAACTGTCCTCATGTCCCCCCACCGAATTGTTCCCATGTCCCTCCCCGAACTGTCATGTCCCCCCCGAACTGTCCTCATCTCCCCCCCCGAACTGTCCTCATGTCCCCCCCGAACTGTCCTCATGTCCCCCCCGAACTGTCCTCATGTCCCCCCCCCCGAACTGTTCCCATGTCCCCCCCCCCGAACTGTCCTCATGTCCTCCCCCGTACTGTTCCCATGTCCCCCCCCGAAATGTACTCATGGCCCCCCCCCCCCCGAACTGTTCTCATCTCCCCCCCGAACTGTCCTCATGTCCCCCCCCCGAATTGTTCCCATGTCCCCCCCGAACTGTCCTCATCTCCCCCCCCGAACAGTCCTCATGTCCCCCCCCAAACTGTTCCCATGTCCCCCCTCCGAACTATTCTCATGACCCCCCCCCGAACTGTTCCCATGTCCCCCCCCGAACTGTTCTCATGTCCCCCCCGAACTGTCCTCATGTACCCCCACCGAACTATTCTCATGTCCCCCCCCCGAACTGTCCTCATGTCCCTCCCCCGAACTGTTCCCATGTCCCCCCTCCGAACTGTCCTCATGTCCCCCCACCGAATTGTTCCCATGTCCCCCCCCGAACTGTTCTCATCTCCCCCCCGAACTGTTCTCATCTCCCCCCCGAACTGTTCTCATGTCCCCCCCGAACTGTCCTCATGTCCCCCCCCGTACTGTTCCCATGTCCTCCCACCGAACCGTTCTCATGTCCCCGCCCAAACTGTACTCATGGCCCCCCCTCAACTGTTCTCATCTCCCCCCCGAACTGTTCTCATGTGCCCCCCCCGAACTGATCTCATGTCCCCCCCCCCGAAATGTCCTCATGTCCTCCCCCGTACTGTTCCCATGTCCCCCCCCGAACTGTACTCATGGCGCCCCCCCCCCCCGAACTGTTCTCATGTCCCCCCCGAACTGTTCTCATGTCCCCCACCTGAACTGTCCTCATGTCCTCCCCCGAACTGTCCTCATGTACCCCCACCGAACTGTTCTCATGTCCCCCCCCGATCTGTTCTCATGTCCCCCCCCGAACTGTCCTCATGTACCCCCACCGAACTGTTCTCATGTCCCCCCCCGATCTGTTCTCATGTCCCCCCCCGAACTGTCCTCATGTACCCCCACCGAACTGTTCTCATGTCCCCCCCCCGAACTGTTCTCATGTCCCCCCCGCCGAACTGTTCTCATGTCCCCTCGAACTGTTCCCATGTCCCCCCCTGAACTGTTCTCATATTCCCCCCCCGAACTGTTCTCATGCCCCCCCCCAAACTATTCTCATGTTCGCCCCCCCCGAACTGTTCTCATGTCCCCCCCGAACTGTTCTCAAGTCCCCCCCCGAACTGTTCTCATGTCCCCCCCGAACTGTTCTCATGTCCCCCCCCAAACTATTCTCATGTTCGCCCCCCCCGAACTGTTCTCATGTCCCCCCCGAACTGTTCTCATGTCCCCCCCGAACTGTTCTCATGTCCCCCCCGAACTGTTCTCATGTCCCCCCCGAACTGTTCTCATGTCCGCCCCGAACTGTTCTCATGCCCCCCCCCAAACTATTCTCATGTTCGCTCCCCCCGAACTGTTCTCATGTCCCCCCCGAAGTGTTCTCATGTCCCCCCCGAAGTGTTCTCATGTCCCCCCCCGAACTGTTCTCCTGTCCCCCCCCGAACTGTTCTCATGTCCCCCCCGAACTGTCCTCATGTACCACCACCGAATTCTTCCCATGTCCCCCCCCGAACTGTCCTCATGTCCCCCCCCGGGACTGTTCCGATGTGCCCCCCCCGAACTGTTCTCATGTCCCCCCCCCCCCCGAACTGTCCTCATGTCCCCCCCCGAACTGTTCTCATGTCCCCCCCCGAACTTTTCCCATGTTCCCCCCCTGAACTGTCCTCATGTCTCCCCACCGAATTGTTCCCATGTCCCCCCCGAACTGTTCTCATCTCCCCCCCGAACTGTTCTCATCTCCCCCCCGAACTGTTCTCATGTCCCCCCCGAACTGTCCTCATGTCCCCCCCCCGTACTGTTCCCATGTCCTCCCACCGAACTGTTCTCATGTCCCCGCCCGAACTGTACTCATGGCCCCCCCCCAACTGTTCTCATCTCCCCCCCGAACTGTTCTCATGTGCCCCCCCCGAACTGATCTCATGTCCCCCCCCCGAAATGTCCTCATGTCCTCCCCCGTACTGTTCCCATGTCCCCCCCCGAACTGTACTCATGGCGCCCCCCCCCCGAACTGTTCTCATGTCCCCCCCGAACTGTTCTCATGTCGCCCACCCCGAACTGTCCTCATGTCCTCCCCCGAACTGTCCTCATGTACCCCCACCGAACTGTTCTCATGTCCCCCCCCCGATCTGTTCTCATGTCCCCCCCCGAACTGTCCTCATGTACCCCCACCGAACTGTTCTCATGTCCCCCCCCCCGAACTGTTCTCATGTCCCCCCCCCGAACTGTTCTCATGTCCCCTCGAACTGTTCCCATGTCCCCCCCCTGAACTGTCCTCATGTCCCCCCCACCGAATTGTTCCCATGTCCCCCCCCGAACTGTCATGTCCCCCCCGAACTGTCCTCATCTCCCCCCCCGAACTGTCCTCATGTCCCCCCCGAACTGTTCTCATGTCCCCCCCCGAACTGTTCCCATGTCCCCCCCCCCCCGAACTGTCCTCATGTCCTCCCCCGTACTGTTCCCATGTCCCCCCCCGAAATGTACTCATGGCAGCCCCCCCGAACTGTTCTCATGTCCCCCCCGAACTGTTCTCATGTCCCCCCCCGAACTGTTCTCATGTCCCCCCCCCGAACTGTCCTCATGTCCTCCCCCGTACTGTGCCCATGTCCCCCCCCGAACTGTCCTCATGTCCCCCCCCGGACTGTTCACATGTGCCCCCCCCGAACTGTTCTCATGTCCCCCCCCCCCCGAACTGTCCTCATGTCCCCCCCCCGGACTGTTCTCATGTGCCCCCCCCTTACTGATCTCATGTCCCCCCCCCGAAATGTCCTCATGTCCTCCCCCGTACTGTTCCCATGTCCCCCCCGAACTGTACTCATGGCGCCCCCCCCCCCCGAACTGTTCTCATGTCCCCCCCGAACTGTTCTCATGTCCCCCACCCCCGAACTGTCCTCATGTCCTCCCCCGAACTGTCCTCATGTCCCTCCCCCGAACTGTTCCCATGTCCCCCCTCCGAACTGTCCTCATGTCCCCCCACCGAATTGTTCCCATGTCCCCCCCCGAACTGTTCTCATCTCCCCCCCGAACTGTTCTCATCTCCCCCCCGAACTGTTCTCATGTCCCCCCCGAACTGTCCTCATGTCCCCCCCCGTACTGTTCCCATGTCCTCCCACCGAACTGTTCTCATGTCCCCGCCCGAACTGTACTCATGGCCCCCCCTCAACTGTTCTCATCTCCCCCCCGAACTGTTCTCATGTGCCCCCCCCGAACTGATCTCATGTCCCCCCCCCGAAATGTCCTCATGTCCTCCCCCGTACTGTTCCCATGTCCCCCCCCGAACTGTACTCATGGGCGCCCCCCCCCCGAACTGTTCTCATGTCCCCCCCGAACTGTTCTCATGTCCCCCACCTGAACTGTCCTCATGTCCTCCCCCGAACTGTCCTCATGTACCCCCACCGAACTGTTCTCATGTCCCCCCCCGATCTGTTCTCATGTCCCCCCCCGAACTGTCCTCATGTACCCCCACCGAACTGTTCTCCTGTCCCCCCCCGATCTGTTCTCATGTCCCCCCCCGAACTCTCCTCATGTACCCCCACCGAACTGTTCTCATGTCCCCCCCCCGAACTGTTCTCATGTCCCCCCCGCCGAACTGTTCTCATGTCCCCTCGAACTGTTCCCATGTCCCCCCCTGAACTGTTCTCATATTCCCCCCCCGAACTGTTCTCATGCCCCCCCCCAAACTATTCTCATGTTCGCCCCACCCGAACTGTTCTCATGTCCCCCCCGAACTGTTCTCATGTCCCCCCCCGAACTGTTCTCATGTCCCCCCCGAACTGTTCTCATGTCCCCCCCCCAAACTATTCTCATGTTCGCCCCCCCCGAACTGTTCTCATGTCCCCCCCGAACTGTTCTCATGTCCCGCCCGAACTGTTCTCATGTCCCCCCCGAACTGTTCTCATGTCCGCCCCGAACTGTTCTCATGCCCCCCCCCAAACTATTCTCATGTTCGCTCCCCCCGAACTGTTCTCATGTCCCCCCCGAACTGTTCTCATGTCCCCCCCGAAGTGTTCTCATGTCCCCCCCCGAACTGTTCTCATGTCCCCCCCCGAACTGTTCTCATGTCCCCCCCGAACTGTCCTCATGTACCACCACCGAATTCTTCCCATGTCGCCCCCGAACTGTCCTCATGTCCCCCCCCGGGACTGTTCCCATGTGCCCCCCCCGAACTGTTCTCATGTCCCCCCCCCCCCCGAACTGTCCTCATGTCCCCCCCCCGAACTGTTCTCATGTCCCCCCCCGAACTTTTCCCATGTTCCCCCCCCTGAACTGTCCCTCATGTCTCCCCACCGAATTGTTCCCATGTCCCCCCCCCGAACTGTTCTCATCTCCCCCCCGAACTGTTCTCATCTCCCCCCCGAACTGTTCTCATGTCCCCCCCGAACTGTCCTCATGTCCCCCCCCGTACTGTTCCCATGTCCTCCCACCGAACTGTTCTCATGTCCCCCGCCCGAACTGTACTCATGGCCCCCCCCCAACTGTTCTCATCTCCCCCCCGAACTGTTCTCATGTGCCCCCCCCGAACTGATCTCATGTCCCCCCCCCGAAATGTCCTCATGTCCTCCCCCGTACTGTTCCCATGTCCCCCCCCGAACTGTACTCATGGCGCCCCCCCCCCGAACTGTTCTCATGTCCCCCCCGAACTGTTCTCATGTCCCCCACCCGAACTGTCCTCATGTCCTCCCCCGAACTGTCCTCATGTACCCCCACCGAACTGTTCTCATGTCCCCCCCCGATCTGTTCCCATGTCCCCCCCCGAACTGTCCTCATGTACCCCCACCGAACTGTTCTCATGTCCCCCCCCCGAACTGTTCTCATGTCCCCCCCCCCCGAACTGTTCTCATGTCCCCTCGAACTGTTCCCATGTCCCCCCCTGAACTGTTCTCATATTCCCCCCCCGAACTGTTCTCATGCCCCCCCCCCAAACTATTCTCATGTTCGCCCCCCCCGAACTGTTCTCATGTCCCCCCCGAACTGTTCTCATGTCCCCCCCCGAACTGTTCTCATGTCCCCCCCGAACTGTTCTCATGTCCCCCCCCAAACTATTCTCATGTTCGCCCCCTCCGAACTGTTCTCATGTCCCCCCCGAACTGTTCTCATGTCCCCCCCCGAACTGTTCTCATGTCCCCCCCGAACTGTTCTCATGTCTCCCCCGAACTGTTCTCATGTCCGCCCCGAACTGTTCTCATGCCCCCCCCCAAACTATTCTCATGTTCGCCCCCCCCGAACTGTTCTCATGTCCCCCCCGAACTGTTCTCATGTCCCCCCCGAACTGTTCTCATGTCCCCCCCCGAACTGTTCTCATGTCCCCCCCCGAACTGTTCTCATGTCCGCCCCGAACTGTTCTCATGCCCCCCCCCAAACTATTCTCATGTTCGCCCCCCCCGAACTGTTCTCATGTCCCCCCCGAACTGTTCTCATGTCCCCCCCCGAACTGTTCTCATGTCCCCCCCCGAACTGTTCTCATGTCCCCCCCCCGAACTGTCCTCATGTCCTCCCCCGTACTGTGCCCATGTCCCCCCCCGAACTGTCCTCATGTCCCCCCCCGGACTGTTCACATGTGCCCCCCCCGAACTGTTCTCATGTCCCCCCCCCCCCCGAACTGTCCTCATGTCCCCCCCCGGACTGTTCTCATGTGCCCCCCCCTTACTGATCTCATGTCCCCCCCCCCGAAATGTCCTCATGTCCTCCCCCGTACTGTTCCCATGTCCCCCCCCGAACTGTACTCATGGCGCCCCCCCCCCCGAACTGTTCTCATGTCCCCCCCGAACTGTTCTCATGTCCCCCACCCGAACTGTCCTCATGTCCTCCCCCGAACTGTCCTCATGTCCCTCCCCCGAACTGTTCCCATGTCCCCCCTCCGAACTGTCCTCATGTCCCCCCACCGAATTGTTCCCATGTCCCCCCCCCGAACTGTTCTCATCTCCCCCCCGAACTGTTCTCATCTCCCCCCCGAACTGTTCTCATGTCCCCCCCGAACTGTCCTCATGTCCCCCCCCCGTACTGTTCCCATGTCCTCCCCACCGAACTGTTCTCATGTCCCCGCCCGAACTGTACTCATGGCCCCCCCTCAACTGTTCTCATCTCCCCCCCGAACTGTTCTCATGTGCCCCCCCCGAACTGATCTCATGTCCCCCCCCGAAATGTCCTCATGTCCTCCCCCGTACTGTTCCCATGTCCCCCCCCGAACTGTACTCATGGCGCCCCCCCCCCGAACTGTTCTCATGTCCCCCCCGAACTGTTCTCATGTCCCCCACCTGAACTGTCCTCATGTCCTCCCCCGAACTGTCCTCATGTACCCCCACCGAACTGTTCTCATGTCCCCCCCCGATCTGTTCTCATGTCCCCCCCCCGAACTGTCCTCATGTACCCCCACCGAACTGTTCTCCTGTCCCCCCCCGATCTGTTCTCATGTCCCCCCCCGAACTCTCCTCATGTACCCCCACCGAACTGTTCTCATGTCCCCCCCCCCGAACTGTTCTCATGTCCCCCCCCGAACTGTTCTCATGTCCCCCCCCGAACTGTTCTCATGTCCCCCCCGAACTGTTCTCATGTCCGCCCCGAACTGTTCTCATGCCCCCCCCCAAACTATTCTCATGTTCGCTCCCCCCGAACTGTTCTCATGTCCCCCCCGAAGTGTTCTCATGTCCCCCCCCGAAGTGTTCTCATGTCCCCCCCCGAACTGTTCTCCTGTCCCCCCCCGAACTGTTCTCATGTCCCCCCCGAACTGTCCTCATGTACCACCACCGAATTCTTCCCATGTCCCCCCCCGAACTGTCCTCATGTCCCCCCCCCGGGACTGTTCCGATGTGCCCCCCCCCGAACTGTTCTCATGTCCCCCCCCCCCCGAACTGTCCTCATGTCCCCCCCCGAACTGTTCTCATGTCCCCCCCCGAACTTTTCCCATGTTCCCCCCCCTGAACTGTCCTCATGTCTCCCCACCGAATTGTTCCCATGTCCCCCCCGAACTGTTCTCATCTCCCCCCCGAACTGTTCTCATCTCCCCCCCGAACTGTTCTCATGTCCCCCCCGAACTGTCCTCATGTCCCCCCCCCGTACTGTTCCCATGTCCTCCCACCGAACTGTTCTCATGTCCCCGCCCGAACTGTACTCATGGCCCCCCCCCAACTGTTCTCATCTCCCCCCCGAACTGTTCTCATGTGCCCCCCCCCGAACTGATCTCATGTCCCCCCCCCCGAAATGTCCTCATGTCCTCCCCCGTACTGTTCCCATGTCCCCCCCCGAACTGTACTCATGGCGCCCCCCCCCCCGAACTGTTCTCATGTCCCCCCCGAACTGTTCTCATGTCGCCCACCCCGAACTGTCCTCATGTCCTCCCCCGAACTGTCCTCATGTACCCCCACCGAACTGTTCTCATGTCCCCCCCCGATCTGTTCTCATGTCCCCCCCCGAACTGTCCTCATGTACCCCCACCGAACTGTTCTCATGTCCCCCCCCCCGAACTGTTCTCATGTCCCCCCCCCCGAACTGTTCTCATGTCCCCTCGAACTGTTCCCATGTCCCCCCCCTGAACTGTCCTCATGTCCCCCCACCGAATTGTTCCCATGTCCCCCCCCGAACTGTCATGTCCCCCCCGACTGTCCTCATCTCCCCCCCCGAACTGTCCTCATTGTCCCCCCCGAACTGTTCTCATGTCCCCCCCCGAACTGTTCCCATGTCCCCCCCCCCCCCGAACTGTCCTCATGTCCTCCCCCGTACTGTTCCCATGTCCCCCCCCGAAATGTACTCATGGCAGCCCCCCCGAACTGTTCTCATGTCCCCCCCGAACTGTTCTCATGTCCCCCCCCGAACTGTTCTCATGTCCCCCCCCCGAACTGTCCTCATGTCCTCCCCCGTACTGTGCCCATGTCCCCCCCCGAACTGTCCTCATGTCCCCCCCCGGACTGTTCACATGTGCCCCCCCCGAACTGTTCTCATGTCCCCCCCCCCCCGAACTGTCCTCATGTCCCCCCCCGGACTGTTCTCATGTGCCCCCCCCTTACTGATCTCATGTCCCCCCCCCGAAATGTCCTCATGTCCTCCCCCGTACTGTTCCCATGTCCCCCCCCGAACTGTACTCATGGCGCCCCCCCCCCCCGAACTGTTCTCATGTCCCCCCCGAACTGTTCTCATGTCCCCCACCCGAACTGTCCTCATGTCCTCCCCCGAACTGTCCTCATGTCCCTCCCCCCGAACTGTTCCCATGTCCCCCCTCCGAACTGTCCTCATGTCCCCCCACCGAATTGTTCCCATGTCCCCCCCCGAACTGTTCTCATCTCCCCCCCGAACTGTTCTCATCTCCCCCCCGAACTGTTCTCATGTCCCCCCCGAACTGTCCTCATGTCCCCCCCCGTACTGTTCCCATGTCCTCCCACCGAACTGTTCTCATGTCCCCCCGCCCGAACTGTACTCATGGCCCCCCCTCAACTGTTCTCATCTCCCCCCCGAACTGTTCTCATGTGCCCCCCCCGAACTGATCTCATGTCCCCCCCCGAAATGTCCTCATGTCCTCCCCCGTACTGTTCCCATGTCCCCCCCCGAACTGTACTCATGGCGCCCCCCCCCCGAACTGTTCTCATGTCCCCCCCGAACTGTTCTCATGTCCCCCACCTGAACTGTCCTCATGTCCTCCCCCGAACTGTCCTCATGTACCCCCACCGAACTGTTCTCATGTCCCCCCCCGATCTGTTCTCATGTCCCCCCCCGAACTGTCCTCATGTACCCCCACCGAACTGTTCTCCTGTCCCCCCCCGATCTGTTCTCATGTCCCCCCCCCGAACTCTCCTCATGTACCCCCACCGAACTGTTCTCATGTCCCCCCCCCGAACTGTTCTCATGTCCCCCCCCGAACTGTTCTCATGTCCCCCCCGAACTGTTCTCATGTCCCCCCCGAACTGTTCTCATGTCCGCCCCGAACTGTTCTCATGCCCCCCCCCCAAACTATTCTCATGTTCGCTCCCCCCGAACTGTTCTCATGTCCCCCCCCGAAGTGTTCTCATGTCCCCCCCGAAGTGTTCTCATGTCCCCCCCCGAACTGTTCTCCTGTCCCCCCCCGAACTGTTCTCATGTCCCCCCCGAACTGTCCTCATGTACCACCACCGAATTCTTCCCATGTCCCCCCCCGAACTGTCCTCATGTCCCCCCCCGGGACTGTTCCGATGTGCCCCCCCCGAACTGTTCTCATGTCCCCCCCCCCCCGAACTGTCCTCATGTCCCCCCCCCGAACTGTTCTCATGTCCCCCCCCGAACTTTTCCCATGTTCCCCCCCTGAACTGTCCTCATGTCTCCCCACCGAATTGTTCCCATGTCCCCCCCGAACTGTTTCTCATCTCCCCCCCGAACTGTTCTCATCTCCCCCCCGAACTGTTCTCATGTCCCCCCCGAACTGTCCTCATGTCCCCCCCCCGTACTGTTCCCATGTCCTCCCACCGAACTGTTCTCATGTCCCCGCCCGAACTGTACTCATGGCCCCCCCCCAACTGTTCTCATCTCCCCCCCGAACTGTTCTCATGTGCCCCCCCCGAACTGATCTCATGTCCCCCCCCCGAAATGTCCTCATGTCCTCCCCCGTACTGTTCCCATGTCCCCCCCCCGAACTGTACTCATGGCGCCCCCCCCCCCGAACTGTTCTCATGTCCCCCCCGAACTGTTCTCATGTCGCCCACCCGAACTGTCCTCATGTCCTCCCCCGAACTGTCCTCATGTACCCCCACCGAACTGTTCTCATGTCCCCCCCCGATCTGTTCTCATGTCCCCCCCCGAACTGTCCTCATGTACCCCCACCGAACTGTTCTCATGTCCCCCCCCCGAACTGTTCTCATGTCCCCCCCCCGAACTGTTCTCATGTCCCCTCGAACTGTTCCCATGTCCCCCCCCTGAACTGTCCTCATGTCCCCCCACCCGAATTGTTCCCATGTCCCCCCCCGAACTGTCATGTCCCCCCCCGAACTGTCCTCATCTCCCCCCCGAACTGTCCTCATGTCCCCCCCGAACTGTTCTCATGTCCCCCCCCCCCGAACTGTTCCCATGTCCCCCCCCCCCGAACTGTCCTCATGTCCTCCCCGTACTGTTCCCATGTCCCCCCCCGAAATGTACTCATGGCAGCCCCCCCGAACTGTTCTCATGTCCCCCCCGAACTGTTCTCATGTCCCCCCCCGAACTGTTCTCATGTCCCCCCCCGAACTGTCCTCATGTCCTCCCCCGTACTGTGCCCATGTCCCCCCCCGAACTGTCCTCATGTCCCCCCCCGGACTGTTCACATGTGCCCCCCCCCGAACTGTTCTCATGTCCCCCCCCCCCCGAACTGTCCTCATGTCCCCCCCCGGACTGTTCTCATGTGCCCCCCCCTTACTGATCTCATGTCCCCCCCCCGAAATGTCCTCATGTCCTCCCCCGTACTGTTCCCATGTCCCCCCCCGAACTGTACTCATGGCGCCCCCCCCCCCGAACTGTTCTCATGTCCCCCCCGAACTGTTCTCATGTCCCCCACCCGAACTGTCCTCATGTCCTCCCCCGAACTGTCCTCATGTCCCTCCCCCGAACTGTTCCCATGTCCCCCCTCCGAACTGTCCTCATGTCCCCCCACCGAATTGTTCCCATGTCCCCCCCCGAACTGTTCTCATCTCCCCCCCGAACTGTTCTCATCTCCCCCCCCCCCCCGAACTGTCCTCATGTCCCCCCCCGAACTGTTCTCATGTCCCCCCCCCGAACTTTTCCCATGTTCCCCCCCTGAACTGTCCTCATGTCTCCCCACCGAATTGTTCCCATGTCCCCCCCCCGAACTGTTCTCATCTCCCCCCCGAACTGTTCTCATCTCCCCCCCGAACTGTTCTCATGTCCCCCCCGAACTGTCCTCATGTCCCCCCCCGTACTGTTCCCATGTCCTCCACCGAACTGTTCTCATGTCCCCGCCCGAACTGTACTCATGGCCCCCCCCCAACTGTTCTCATCTCCCCCCGAACTGTTCTCATGTGCCCCCCCCGAACTGATCTCATGTCCCCCCCCCGAAATGTCCTCATGTCCTCCCCCGTACTGTTCCATGTCCCCCCCCGAACTGTACTCATGGCGCCCCCCCCCGAACTGTTCTCATGTCCCCCCCGAACTGTTCTCATGTCCCCACCCGAACTGTCCTCATGTCCTCCCCCGAACTGTCCTCATGTACCCCCACCGAACTGTTCTCATGTCCCCCCCCGATCTGTTCCCATGTCCCCCCCGAACTGTCCTCATGTACCCCCACCGAACTGTTCTCATGTCCCCCCCCCGAACTGTTCTCATGTCCCCCCCCCCGAACTGTTCTCATGTCCCCTCGAACTGTTCCCATGTCCCCCCCTGAACTGTTCTCATATTCCCCCCCCGAACTGTTCTCATGCCCCCCCCCAAACTATTCTCATGTTCGCCCCCCCCGAACTGTTCTCATGTCCCCCCCGAACTGTTCTCATGTCCCCCCCCGAACTGTTCTCATGTCCCCCCCGAACTGTTCTCATGTCCCCCCCCAAACTATTCTCATGTTCGCCCCCCTCCGAACTGTTCTCATGTCCCCCCCGAACTGTTCTCATGTCCCCCCCCGAACTGTTCTCATGTCCCCCCCGAACTGTTCTCATGTCTCCCCCGAACTGTTCTCATGTCCGCCCCGAACTGTTCTCATGCCCCCCCCCAAACTATTCTCATGTTCGCCCCCCCCGAACTGTTCTCATGTCCCCCCGAACTGTTCTCATGTCCCCCCCGAACTGTTCTCATGTCCCCCCCGAACTGTTCTCATGTCCCCCCCCGAACTGTTCTCATGTCCGCCCCGAACTGTTCTCATGCCCCCCCCCCAAACTATTCTCATGTTCGCCCCCCCCGAACTGTTCTCATGTCCCCCCCGAACTGTTCTCATGTCCCCCCCGAACTGTTCTCATGTCCCCCCCCGAACTGTTCTCATGTCCCCCCCCCGAACTGTCCTCATGTCCTCCCCCCGTACTGTGCCCATGTCCCCCCCCGAACTGTCCTCATGTCCCCCCCCCGGACTGTTCACATGTGCCCCCCCCGAACTGTTCTCATGTCCCCCCCCCCCCGAACTGTCCTCATGTCCCCCCCCGGACTGTTCTCATGTGCCCCCCCCTTACTGATCTCATGTCCCCCCCCCGAAATGTCCTCATGTCCTCCCCCGTACTGTTCCCATGTCCCCCCCCGAACTGTACTCATGGCGCCCCCCCCCCCCGAACTGTTCTCATGTCCCCCCCGAACTGTTTCTCATGTCCCCCACCCGAACTGTCCTCATGTCCTCCCCCGAACTGTCCTCATGTCCCTCCCCCGAACTGTTCCCATGTCCCCCCTCCGAACTGTCCTCATGTCCCCCCACCGAATTGTTCCCATGTCCCCCCCCGAACTGTTCTCATCTCCCCCCCGAACTGTTCTCATCTCCCCCCCGAACTGTTCTCATGTCCCCCCCGAACTGTCCTCATGTCCCCCCCCCGTACTGTTCCCATGTCCTCCCACCGAACTGTTCTCATGTCCCCCGCCCGAACTGTACTCATGGCCCCCCCTCAACTGTTCTCATCTCCCCCCCGAACTGTTCTCATGTGCCCCCCCCGAACTGATCTCATGTCCCCCCCCGAATGTCCTCATGTCCTCCCCCGTACTGTTCCCATGTCCCCCCCCCGAAACTGTACTCATGGCGCCCCCCCCCCGAACTGTTCTCATGTCCCCCCCGAACTGTTCTCATGTCCCCCACCTGAACTGTCCTCATGTCCTCCCCCGAACTGTCCTCATGTACCCCCACCGAACTGTTCTCATGTCCCCCCCGATCTGTTCTCATGTCCCCCCCCGAACTGTCCTCATGTACCCCCACCGAACTGTTCTCCTGTCCCCCCCCGATCTGTTCTCATGTCCCCCCCCGAACTCTCCTCATGTACCCCCACCGAACTGTTCTCATGTCCCCCCCCCGAACTGTTCTCATGTCCCCCCCGCCGAACTGTTCTCATGTCCCCTCGAACTGTTCCCATGTCCCCCCCTGAACTGTTCTCATATTCCCCCCCCGAACTGTTCTCATGCCCCCCCCCAAACTATTCTCATGTTCGCCCCCCCCCGAACTGTTCTCATGTCCCCCCCCGAACTGTTCTCATGTCCCCCCCCGAACTGTTCTCATGTCCCCCCCGAACTGTTCTCATGTCCCCCCCCAAACTATTCTCATGTTCGCCCCCCCCGAACTGTTCTCATGTCCCCCCCGAACTGTTCTCATGTCCCGCCCGAACTGTTCTCATGTCCCCCCCGAACTGTTCTCATGTCCGCCCCGAACTGTTCTCATGCCCCCCCCCAAACTATTCTCATGTTCGCTCCCCCCGAACTGTTCTCATGTCCCCCCCGAACTGTTCTCATGTCCCCCCCGAAGTGTTCTCATGTCCCCCCCCGAACTGTTCTCATGTCCCCCCCCCGAACTGTTCTCATGTCCCCCCCGAACTGTCCTCATGTACCACCACCGAATTCTTCCCATGTCGCCCCCGAACTGTCCTCATGTCCCCCCCCGGGACTGTTCCCATGTGCCCCCCCCGAACTGTTCTCATGTCCCCCCCCCCCCCCCCGAACTGTCCTCATGTCCCCCCCCGAACTGTTCTCATGTCCCCCCCCCGAACTTTTCCCATGTTCCCCCCCTGAACTGTCCTCATGTCTCCCCACCGAATTGTTCCCATGTCCCCCCCCGAACTGTTCTCATCTCCCCCCCGAACTGTTCTCATCTCCCCCCCGAACTGTTCTCATGTCCCCCCCGAACTGTCCTCATGTCCCCCCCCGTACTGTTCCCATGTCCTCCCACCGAACTGTTCTCATGTCCCCCGCCCGAACTGTACTCATGGCCCCCCCCCAACTGTTCTCATCTCCCCCCCGAACTGTTCTCATGTGCCCCCCCCGAACTGATCTCATGTCCCCCCCCCGAAATGTCCTCATGTCCTCCCCCGTACTGTTCCCATGTCCCCCCCCCGAACTGTACTCATGGCGCCCCCCCCCCCGAACTGTTCTCATGTCCCCCCCGAACTGTTCTCATGTCCCCCACCCGAACTGTCCTCATGTCCTCCCCCGAACTGTCCTCATGTACCCCCACCGAACTGTTCTCATGTCCCCCCCCGATCTGTTCCCATGTCCCCCCCCGAACTGTCCTCATGTACCCCCACCGAACTGTTCTCATGTCCCCCCCCCGAACTGTTCTCATGTCCCCCCCCCGAACTGTTCTCATGTCCCCTCGAACTGTTCCCATGTCCCCCCCTGAACTGTTCTCATATTCCCCCCCCGAACTGTTCTCATGCCCCCCCCCAAACTATTCTCATGTTCGCCCCCCCCGAACTGTTCTCATGTCCCCCCCGAACTGTTCTCATGTCCCCCCCCGAACTGTTCTCATGTCCCCCCGAACTGTTCTCATGTCCCCCCCCAAACTATTCTCATGTTCGCCCCCTCCGAACTGTTCTCATGTCCCCCCCGAACTGTTCTCATGTCCCCCCCCGAACTGTTCTCATGTCCCCCCGAACTGTTCTCATGTCTCCCCCGAACTGTTCTCATGTCCGCCCCGAACTGTTCTCATGCCCCCCCCCAAACTATTCTCATGTTCGCCCCCCCCGAACTGTTCTCATGTCCCCCCCGAACTGTTCTCATGTCCCCCCCGAACTGTTCTCATGTCCCCCCCCGAACTGTTCTCATGTCCCCCCCCGAACTGTTCTCATGTCCGCCCCGAACTGTTCTCATGCCCCCCCCCAAACTATTCTCATGTTCGCCCCCCCCGAACTGTTCTCATGTCCCCCCCGAACTGTTCTCATGTCCCCCCCGAACTGTTCTCATGTCCCCCCCCCGAACTGTTCTCATATCCCCCCCCGAACTGTTCTCATGTCCCCCCCCGAAATGTTCTCATGTCCCCCCCGAACTGTCCTCATGTACCACCACCGAATTCTTCCCATGTCCCCCCCCCGAACTGTCCTCATGTCCCCCCCCGGGACTGTTCCCATGTGCCCCCCCCGAACTGTTCTCATGTCCCCCCCCCCCCGAACTGTCCTCATGTCCCCCCCCCGAACTGTTCTCATGTCCCCCCCCGAACTTTTCCCATGTTCCCCCCCTGAACTGTCCTCATGTCTCCCCACCGAATTGTTCCCATGTCCCCCCCCGAACAGTCATGTCCCCCCCCGAACTGTCCTCATCTCCCCCCCCGAACTGTCCTCATGTCCCCCCCGAAGTGTTCTCATGTCCCCCCCCCGAAATGTTCTCATGTCCGCCCCGAACTGTCCTCATGTACCCCCACCGAATTCTTCCCATGTCCCCCCCCGAACTGTTCTCATGTCCCCCCCCGGAGTGTTCCCATGTGCCCCCCCCGAACTGTTCTCATGTCCCCCCCCCCCCCCCGAACTGTCCTCATGTCCCCCCCCGAACTGTCCTCATGTTCCCCCCCCCGAACTGTTCTCATGTCCCCCCCCCGAACTGTTCCCATGTCCCCCCCCTGACCGGTCCTCATGTCCCCCCACCGAATTGTTCCCATGTCCCCCCCCGAACTGTCATGTCCCCCCCGAACTGTCCTCATCTCCCCCCCGGAACTGTCCTCATGTCCCCCCCGCACTGTTCTCATGTCCCCCCCCGAACTGTTCCCATGTCCCCCCCCCCCGAACTGTCCACATGCCTCCCCCCGAACTGTTCCCATGTCCCCCCCAAAATGTACTCATGGCCCCCACCCCCCGAACTGTTCTCATCTCCCCCCCGAAACTGTCCTCATGTCCCCCCCCGAATTGTTCCCATGTCCCCCCCCGAACTGTCCTCATGTCCCCCCCGAACTGTCCTCATGTCCCCCCGAACTGTCCTCATCTCCCCACCCCGAACTGTTCTCATGTCCCCCCCCCGAACTGTTCTCATGTCCCCCCCCGAACTGTTCTCATGTCCCCCCCCCGAACTGTTCTCATGTCCCCCCCCGAACTGTTCCCATTTCCCCCCCCGAACTGTTCTCATGTCCCCCTCCGAACTGTCCTCATGTCCCCCCCCGAAATGTCCTCATGTCCCCCCCGAACTGTCCTCATCTCCCCCCCGAACTGTTCTCATGTCCCCCCCGAACTGTCCTCATGTACCCCCACCGAACTGTTCTCATGTCCCCCACCGAACTGTCCTCATGTCCCCCCCCCGAACTGTTCTCATCTCCCCCCCGAACTGTTCTCATGTCCCCCCCGAACTGTCCTCATGGTCCCCCCCCCGAACTGTTCCCATGTCCCCCCCCGAACTCTCCTCATGTCCTCCCCCCGTACTGTTCCCATGTCCCCCCCCGAACTGTACTCAAGGCCCCCCCCCCGAACTGTTCTCATCTCCCCCCCGAACTGTTCTCATGTCCCCCCCCGAACTGTTCTCATGTCCCCCCCCCCCCGAACTGTCCTCATGTCCCCAACCGGACTGTTCCCATGTGCCCCCCCCGAACTGTTCTCATGTCCCCCCCACCCCGAACTGTCCTCATGTCCCCCCCGAACTGTTCTCATGTCCCCCCCCCGAACTGTTCCCATGTCCCCCCCTGAACTGTCCTCATGTCCCCCCAACGAATTGTTCCCATGTCCCCCCCCGAACTGTCATGTCCCCCCCGAACTGTCCTCATCTCCCCCCCCGAACTGTCCTCATGTCCCCCCCGAACTGTTCTCATGTCCCCCCCCCGAACTGTTCCCATGTCCCCCCCCCGAACTGTCCTCATGTCCTCCCCCGTACTGTTCCCATGTCCCCCCCCGAAATGTACTCATGGCACCCCCCCCCCCTAAGTGTTCTCATCTCTCCCCCGAACTGTCCTCATGTCCCCCCCCCGAATTGTTCCCATGTCCCCCCCCGAACTGTCATCATGTCCCCCCCCCGATCTGTTCTCATGTCCCCCCCCGAACTGTCCTCATGTACCCCCACCGAACTGTTCTCATGTCCCCCCCCCGAACTGTTCTCATGTCCCCCCCCCGAACTGTTCTCATGTCCCCTCGAACTGTTCCCATGTCCCCCCCCTGAACTGTCCTCATGTCCCCCCACCGAATTGTTCCCATGTCCCCCCCCGAACTGTCATGTCCCCCCCGAACTGTCCTCATCTCCCCCCCCCGAACTGTCCTCATGTCCCCCCCGAACTGTTCTCATGTCCCCCCCCCGAACTGTTCCCATGTCCCCCCCCCCCCGAACTGTCCTCATGTCCTCCCCCGTACTGTTCCCATGTCCCCCCCCGAAATGTACTCATGGCAGCCCCCCCGAACTGTTCTCATGTCCCCCCCGAACTGTTCTCATGTCCCCCCCCGAACTGTTCTCATGTCCCCCCCCCCGAACTGTCCTCATGTCCTCCCCCGTACTGTGCCATGTCCCCCCCCCGAACTGTCCTCATGTCCCCCCCCGGACTGTTCACATGTGCCCCCCCCGAACTGTTCTCATGTCCCCCCCCCCCCGAACTGTCCTCATGTCCCCCCCCGGACTGTTCTCATGTGCCCCCCCCGAACTGATCTCATGTCCCCCCCCCGAAATGTCCTCATGTCCTCCCCCCGTACTGTTCCCATGTCCCCCCCGAACTGTACTCATGGCGCCCCCCCCCCCGAACTGTTCTCATGTCCCCCCCGAACTGTTCTCATGTCCCCCACCCGAACTGTCCTCATGTCCCTCCCCCGAACTGTCCTCATGTCCCTCCCCCGAACTGTTCCCATGTCCCCCCTCCGAACTGTCCTCATGTCCCCCCACCGAATTGTTCCCATGTCCCCCCCCGAACTGTTCTCATCTCCCCCCCGAACTGTTCTCATCTCCCCCCCGAACTGTTCTCATGTCCCCCCGAACTGTCCTCATGTCCCCCCCGTACTGTTCCCATGTCCTCCCACCGAACTGTTCTCATGTCCCCGCCCGAACTGTACTCATGGCCCCCCCCTCAACTGTTCTCATCTCCCCCCCGAACTGTTCTCATGTGCCCCCCCCGAACTGATCTCATGTCCCCCCCCCGAAATGTCCTCATGTCCTCCCCCGTACTGTTCCCATGTCCCCCCCCGAACTGTACTCATGGCGCCCCCCCCCCCGAACTGTTCTCATGTCCCCCCCGAACTGTTCTCATGTCCCCCACCTGAACTGTCCTCATGTCCTCCCCCGAACTGTCCTCATGTACCCCCACCGAACTGTTCTCATGTCCCCCCCCGATCTGTTCTCATGTCCCCCCCCGAACTGTCCTCATGTACCCCCACCTAACTGTTCTCCTGTCCCCCCCCGATCTGTTCTCATGTCCCCCCCCGAACTCTCCTCATGTACCCCCACCGAACTGTTCTCATGTCCCCCCCCCCGAACTGTTCTCATGTCCCCCCCGCCGAACTGTTCTCATGTCCCCTCGAACTGTTCCCATGTCCCCCCTGAACTGTTCTCATATTCCCCCCCCGAACTGTTCTCATGCCCCCCCCCAAACTATTCTCATGTTCGCCCCCCCCGAACTGTTCTCATGTCCCCCCCGAACTGTTCTCATGTCCCCCCCCGAACTGTTCTCATGTCCCCCCCGAACTGTTCTCATGTCCCCCCCCAAACTATTCTCATGTTCGCCCCCCCCGAACTGTTCTCATGTCCCCACCGAACTGTTCTCATGTCCCCCCCGAACTGTTCTCATGTCCCCCCCGAACTGTTCTCATGTCCGCCCCGAACTGTTCTCATGCCCCCCCCCAAACTATTCTCATGTTCGCTCCCCCCGAACTGTTCTCATGTCCCCCCCGAACTGTTCTCATGTCCCCCCCGAAGTGTTCTCATGTCCCCCCCCGAACTGTTCTCATGTCCCCCCCCGAACTGTTCTCATGTCCCCCCCGAACTGTCCTCATGTACCACCACCGAATTCTTCCCATGTCCCCCCCCGAACTGTCCTCATGTCCCCCCCCGGGACTGTTCCCATGTGCCCCCCCGAACTGTTCTCATGTCCCCCCCCCCCCCGAACTGTCCTCATGTCCCCCCCCGAACTGTTCTCATGTCCCCCCCCCGAACTTTTCCCATGTTCCCCCCCTGAACTGTCCTCATGTCTCCCCACCGAATTGTTCCCATGTCCCCCCCGAACTGTTCTCATCTCCCCCCCGAACTGTTCTCATCTCCCCCCCGAACTGTTCTCATGTCCCCCCCGAACTGTCCTCATGTCCCCCCCCGTACTGTTCCCATGTCCTCCCACCGAACTGTTCTCATGTCCCCCGC
Organism: Isurus oxyrinchus; assembly: GCA_026770705.1. Taxonomy (NCBI): domain Eukaryota; kingdom Metazoa; phylum Chordata; class Chondrichthyes; order Lamniformes; family Lamnidae; genus Isurus; species Isurus oxyrinchus. Next base: position 41,802 of record JANJGN010003137.1, read on the forward strand.
CCGAACTGTACTCATGGCCCCCCCCCAACTGTTCTCATCTCCCCCCCCGAACTGTTCTCATGTGCCCCCCCCGAACTGATCTCATGTCCCCCCCCCGAAATGTCCTCATGTCCTCCCCCGTACTGTTCCCATGTCCCCCCCCGAACTGTACTCATGGCGCCCCCCCCCCGAACTGTTCTCATGTCCCCCCCGAACTGTTCTCATGTCCCCCACCCGAACTGTCCTCATGTCCTCCCCCGAACTGTCCTCATGTACCCCCACCGAACTGTTCTCATGTCCCCCCCCGATCTGTTCCATGTCCCCCCCCCCGAACTGTCCTCATGTACCCCCACCGAACTGTTCTCATGTCCCCCCCCCGAACTGTTCTCATGTCCCCCCCCCCGAACTGTTCTCATGTCCCCTCGAACTGTTCCCATGTCCCCCCCTGAACTGTTCTCATATTCCCCCCCCGAACTGTTCTCATGCCCCCCCCCAAACTATTCTCATGTTCGCCCCCCCCGAACTGTTCTCATGGTCCCCCCCCCGAACTGTTCTCATGTCCCCCCCCGAACTGTTCTCATGTCCCCCCCGAAGTGTTCTCATGTCCCCCCCCAAACTATTCTCATGTTCGCCCCCTCCGAACTGTTCTCATGTCCCCCCCGAACTGTCCTCATGTCCCCCCCGAAGTGTTCTCATGTCCCCCCCCCCGAAATGTTCTCATGTCCGCCCCGAACTGTCCTCATGTACCCCCACCGAATTCTTCCCATGTCCCCCCCTGAACTGTTCTCATGTCCCCCCCCGGAGTGGTTCCCATGTGCCCCCCCCGAACTGTTCTCATGTCCCCCCCCCCCCCCGAACTGTCCTCATGTCCCCCCCCCGAACTGTCCTCATGTTCCCCCCCGAACTGTTCTCATGTCCCCCCCCCGAACTGTTCCCATGTCCCCCCCCTGACCGGTCCTCATGTCCCCCCCACCGAATTGTTCCCATGTCCCCCCCCGAACTGTCATGTCCCCCCCGAACTGTCCTCATCTCCCCCCCGGAACTGTCCCTCATGTCCCCCCCGCACTGTTCTCATGTCCCCCCCCGAACTGTTCCCATGTCTCCCCCCCCCCCGAACTGTCCACATGTCCTCCCCCCGAACTGTTCCCATGTCCCCCCCAAAATGTACTCATGGCCCCCACCCCCCGAACTGTTCTCATCTCCCCCCCGAACTGTCCTCATGTCCCCCCCCCGAATTGTTCCCATGTCCCCCCCCGAACTGTCCTCATGTCCCCCCCGAACTGTCCTCATCTCCCCACCCCGAACTGTTCTCATGTCCCCCCCCGAACTGTTCTCATGTCCCCCCCCCGAACTGTTCTCATGTCCCCCCCCCGAACTGTTCTCATGTCCCCCCCCGAACTGTTCCCATTTCCCCCCCCGAACTGTTCTCATGTCCCCCTCCGAACTGTCCTCATGTCCCCCCCCCGAAATGTCCTCATGTCCCCCCCGAACTGTCCTCATCTCCCCCCCGAACTGTTCTCATGTCCCCCCCGAACTGTCCTCATGTACCCCCACCGAACTGTTCTCATGTCCCCCACCGAACTGTCCTCATGTCCCCCCCCCGAACTGTTCTCATCTCCCCCCCGAACTGTTCTCATGTCCCCCCCGAACTGTCCTCATGTCCCCCCCGAACTGTTCCCATGTCCCCCCCCGAACTCTCCTCATGTCCTCCCCGTACTGTTCCCATGTCCCCCCCCCGAACTGTACTCAAGGCCCCCCCCCCGAACTGTTCTCATCTCCCCCCCGAACTGTTCTCATGTCCCCCCCCGTAACTGTTCTCATGTCCCCCCCCCCCCCGAACTGTCCTCATGTCCCCAACCGGACTGTTCCCATGTGCCCCCCCACGAACTGTTCTCATGTCCCCCCCACCCCGAACTGTCCTCATGTCCCCCCCCGAACTGTTCTCATGTCCCCCCCCCGAACTGTTCCCATGTCCCCCCCTGAACTGTCCTCATGTCCCCCCAACGAATTGTTCCCATGTCCCCCCCCGAACTGTCATGTCCCCCCCGAACTGTCCTCATCTCCCCCCCCGAACTGTCCTCATGTCCCCCCCGAACTGTTCTCATGTCCCCCCCCGAACTGTTCTCATGTCCCCCCCGAACTGTTCCCATGTCCCCCCCCCGAACTGTCCTCATGTCCTCCCCCGTACTGTTCCCATGTCCCCCCCCCGAAATGTACTCATGGCACCCCCCCCCCAAGTGTTCTCATCTCCCCCCCGAACTGTCCTCATGTCCCCCCCCCGAATTGTTCCCATGTCCCCCCCCGAAACTGTCATCATGTCCCCCCCGAACTGTCCTCATCTCCCCCCCGAACTGTCCTCATGTCCCCCCCGAACTGTCCTCATGTCCCCCCCGAACTGTCCTCATGTCTCCCCCCGAATTTTTCCCATGTCCCCCCCCGAACTGTCCTCATGTCCCCCCACCGAACTGTTCTCATGTCCCCCCCGAACTGTCCTCATGTCCCCCCCCCGAACTGTTCTCATCTCCCCCCTGAACTGTTCTCATGTCCCCCCCGAACTGTTCTCATGTCCCCCCCGAACTGTCCTCATGTCCCCCACCGAACTGTTCCCATGTCCCCCCCCGAACTCTCCTCATGTCCTCCCCCGTACTGTTCCCATCTCCCCCCCCGAACTGTACTCAAGGCCCCCCCCCCCGAACTGTTCTCATCTCCCCCCCGAACTGTTCTCATGTCCCCCCCCCGAACTGTTGTCATGTCCCCCCCGAACTGTCCTCATGTCCCCCCCCAAACTGTTTCTCATGTCCCCCCCGAACTGTTCTCATGTCCCTCCCCCGAACTGTTCTCATGTCCCCCCCACGAACTGTCCTCATGTACCCCCACCGAACTGTTCTCATGTCCCCCCCCCGAACTGTTCACATGTCCACCCCCCGAACTGTTCTCATGTCCCCCCCCGAACTGTTCTCATGTCCCCCCCGAACTGTTCTCATGTCCCCGCCCGAACTGTTCCCATGTCCCCCCCCCTGAACTTTCCTCATGTCCCCCACCGAATTGTTCCCATGTCCCCCCCCGAACTGTCATGTCCCCCCCGAACTGTCCCTCATCTCCCCCCCGAACTGTCCTCATGTCCCCCACGAACTGTTCTCATGTCCCCCCCCCGAACTGTTCCCATGTCCCCCCCCCCGAAATGTCCTCATGTCCTCCCCCGTACTGTTCCCATGTCCCCCCCCGAAATGTACTCATGGCCCCCCCCCACCGAACTGTTCTCAACTCCCCCCCGAAGTGTCCTCTTGTCCCCCCCCTGAATTGTTCCCATGTGCCCCCCCCGAACTGTCCTCATGTCCCCCCCGAACTGTCCTCATCTCCCCCCCCGAACTGTCCTCATGTCCCCCCGAACTGTTCTCATGTCCCCCCCCGAACTGTTCTCATGTCCCCCCCCCGAACTGTTCCGATGTCCCCCCCCCGAACTGTTCTCATGACCCCCTCCCGAATTGTTCCCATGTCCCCCCCCGAACTGTCCTCATGTCCCCCCCCGAACTGTCCTCATGTCCCCCCCCGAACTGTCCTCATGTCCCCCCCGAACTGTTCTCATGTACCCCCCCCGAACTGTTCTCATGTCCCCCCCCGAAACTGTCCTCATGTCCCCCCCCGAACTGTCCTCATGTCCCCCCCGAACTGTCCTCATGTCCCCCCCCCCGAATTGTTCCCATGTCCCCCCCGAACTGTCCTCATGTCCCCCCCACCGAACTGTTCTCATGTCCCCCCCGAACTGTCCTCATGTCCCCCCCCAGAACTGTTCTCATGTTCCCTCCCCCCGACCTGTTCTCATCTCCCCCCGAACTGTTCTCATGTCCCCCCCGAACTGTTGTCATGTCCCCCCCCGAACTGTCCTCATGTCCCCCCCCAAAACTGTTCTCATGTCCCCCCCGAACTGTTCTCATGTCCCTCCCCCGAACTGTTCTCATGTCCCCCCCCCGAACTGTCCTCATGTACCCCACCGAACTGTTCTCATGTCCCCCCCCGAACTGTTCACATGTTCCCCCCCCCGAACTGTTCTCATGTCCCCCCCGAACTGTTCTCATGTCCCCGCCCGAACTGTTCCCATGTCCCCCCCCTGAACTTTCCTCATGTCCCCCCCACCGAATTGTTCCCATGTCCCCCCCGAACTGTCATGTCCCCCCCGAACTGTCCTCATCTCCCCCCCGAACTGTCCTCATGTCCCCCCCGAACTGTTCTCATGTCCCCCCCCGAACTGTTCCCATGTCCCCCCCCCCGAACTGTCCTCATGTCCTCCCCCGTACTGTTCCCATGTCCCCCCCCGAAATGTACTCATGGCCCCCCCCCCGAACTGTTCCCATGTCCCCCCCCCCGAACTGTTCCCATGTCCCCCCCCCCGAACTGTCCTCATGTCCTCCCCCGTACTGTTCCCATGTCCCCCCCCGAAATGTACTCATGGCCCCCCCCCCGAACTGTTCTCATCTCCCCCCCGAACTGTCCTCATGTCCCCCCCTGAATTGTTCCCATGTCCCCCCCCGAACTGTCCTAATGTGCCCCCCGAACTGTCCTCATCTCCCCCCCGAACTGTCCTCATGTCCCCCGAACTGTTTCTCATGTCCCCCCCCGAACTGTTCTCATGACCCCCTCCTGAATTGTTCCCATGTCCCCCCCCCGAACTGTTCTCATGACCCCCTCCTGAATTGTTCCCATGTCCCCCCCCGAACTGTCCTCATGTCCCTCCCCGAACTGTCCTCATGTCCCCCCCCGAACTGTTCCCATGTCCCCCCCCGAACTGTTCTCATGTCCCCCCCCGAACTGTTCTCATGTCCCCCCCTGAACTGTTCTCATATTCCACCCCCAGATCTGTTCTCATGTCCCCCCCACCAAACTGTTTCTCATGTCCCCCCCGAACTGTCCTCATGTACCCCCACCGAACTGTTCTCATGTCCCCCCCGAACTGTCCTCATGTCCCCCCCCCGAACTGTTCTCATGTGCCCCCCCCGAACTGTTCTCATCTCCCCCCCGAACTGTTCTCATGTCCCCCCCGAACTGTCCTCATGTCTCCCCCCGAACTGTTCTCATGTCCCCCCCCCCGAACTCTCCTCATGTCCTCCCCCGTACTGTTCCCATGTCCCCCCCCGAACTGTACTCAAGGCCCCCCCCTCCCGAACTGTTCTCATCTCCCCCCCGAACTGTTCTCATGTCCCCCCCCGAACTGTTCTCATGTCCCCCCCCCGAACTGTCCTCATGTCCCCTCCCCGGACTGTTCCCATGTGCCCCCCCGCCCGAACTGTTCTCATGTCCCCCCCCCTGAACTGTCCTCATGTCCCCCCCCGAACTGTTCTCATGTCCCCCCCCGAACTGTTCCCATGTCCCCCCCCGAACTGTCCTCATGTCCCCCCACCGAATTGTTCCCATGTCCCCCCCCCGAACTGTCATGTCCCCCCCGAACTGTCCTCATGTCCCCCCCCCGAGCTGTTCTCATGTCCCCCCGCCGAACTGTTCTCATGTCCCCCCCTCCCGAACTGTTCCCATTTCCCCCCCTGAACTGTCCTCATGTCCCCCACCCCCGAATTGTTCCCATGTCCCCCCCGAACTGTCCTCATGTCCCCCCCCCGAACTGTCCTCATCTCCCCCCACCGAACCGTCCTCATGTCCCCCCCGAACTGTCCTCATCTCCCCCCCCGAACTGTCCTCATGTCCCCCCCGAACTGTCCTCATGTCCCCGCCGAACTGTCCTCATGTCCCCCCAAACTGTCCTCATGTCCCCCACCGAACTGTCCTCATGTCCCCCCCCAAACTGTCCTCATCTCCCCCCCGAACTGTCCTCATGTCCGCCCCGAACTGTTCTCATGTCCCCCCCCGAACTGTTCTCATGTCCTCCTCCTAACTGTTCTCATGTCCCCCCCGAAATGTCCTCATGTACCCCCACCGAACTGTTCTCATGTCCCCCCACCCGAACTGTCCTCATGTCCCCCCCGAACTGTCCTCATGTCCCCCCCGAACTGTCCTCATCTCCCCCCCCGAACTGTCCTCATGTCCCCCCCGAACTGTCCTCATGTCCCCCCCCGAACTGTTCTCATGTGCCCCCCCGAACTGTTCTCATGTCCCTCGCCGAACTGTTCTCAAGTCCCCCCCCGAAATGTTCTCTCATGTCCCCCCCGAACTGTTCTCATGTCCCCCCCCCGAACTGTTCTCATGTCCCCCCCCGAACTGTCCTCATGTCCCCCCCCCGAACTGTCCTCATGTCCCCCCCCGAACTGTCCTCATGTCCCCCCCCGAACTGTCCTCATGTCCCCCCCAAACTGTCCTCATGTCCCCCCCACCGAACTGTTCTCATGTCCCCCCCCGAACTGTTCCCATGTCCCCCCCGAACTGTTCCCATGTCCCCCCCCGATCTGTTCTCATGTCCCCCCCGAACTGTCTCATGTACCCCCCCGAACTGTTCTCATTCCCCCCCCCAAACTATTCTCATGTTCGCCCCCCCCAAACTGTCCTCATATCCCCCGACCGAATTGTTCCCATGTCCCCCCCCGAACTGTCCTCATGTCCCCCCACCGAATTGTGCCCATGTCCCCCCCCGAACTGTTCTCATCTCCCCCCCGAACTGTTCTCATCTCCCCCCCGAACTGTTCTCATGTCCCCCCCGAACTGATCTCATGTCCCCCCCCGAACTTTCCTCATGTACCCCCCACCGAACTGTTCTCAAGTCCCCCCCGAACTTTCCTCATGTCCCCACCCGAACTGTTCTCATGTCCCCCCCCGAACTGTTCCCATGTCCCCCCCCGAACTGTTCCCATGTCCCCCCCCGAAACTGTTCTCATGTCCCCCCCGAACTGTCCTCATCTCCCCCCCGAACTGTTCTCATGTCCCCCCCCGAACTGTCCTCATGTACCCCCACCGAACTGTTCTCATGTCCCCCCCCCGAACTGTTCTCATGTCCCCCCCCGAACTGTCCTCATGTACCCCCCCCCAAACTGTTCTCATCTGCCCCCCGAACTGTCCTCATCTCCCCCCCCGAACTGTTCTCATGTCCACCCCCGAACTGTCCTCATGTACCCCCACCGAACTGTTCTCATGTCCCCCCCCGAACTGTTCTCATGTCCCCCCCCGAACTGTCCTCATGTACCCCTCCCGAACTGTTCTCATCTGCCCCCCGAACTGTTCTCATGTCCCCCCCGAACTGTCCTCATGTCACCCCCCCGAACTGTTCCCATGTCCCCCCCCCGAACTGTCCTCATGTCCTCCCCCGTACTGTTCCCATGTCCCCCCCACCGAACTGTTCTCATGTCCCCGCCCGAACTGTACTCATGGCCCAACCCCCGATCTGTTCTCATCTCCCCCCGAACTGTTCTCATGTCCCCCCCGAACTGTTCTCATCTCCCCACCGAACTGTCCTCATGTCCCTCCCCCGAACCTGTCCTCATGTACCCCCACCGAACTGTTCTCAAGTCCCCCCCCGAACTGTTCTCATGTCCCCCCCGAACTGTCCTCATGTACCCCCACCGAACTGTTCTCATGTCCCCCCCCCGAACTGTTCTCATGTCCCCCCCCGGAACTGTTCTCATGTCCCCCCGAACTGTTCCCATTTCCCCCCCTCAACTGTTTTCATATTCCCCCCCCGAACTGTTCTCATGCCCCCCCCAAATTATTCTCATGTTCGCCCCCCGAACTGTTCGCATGTCCCCCCCCCGAACTGTTCTCATGTCCCCCACCGAACTGTTCTCATGTCCCCCCCGAACTGTCCTCATGTACCCCCACCGAATTCTTCCATGTCCCCCCCCCGAACTGTCCTCATGTACCCCCACCGAACTGTCCTCATGTCCCTCCCCGAACTGTCCTCATGTCCCCCCCGAACTGTTCTCATGTCCCCCCCCGAACTGTTCTCATGTCCCCCCCCGAACTGTTCTCATGTCCCCCCCTGAACTGTTCTCATATTCACCCCCAGATCTGTTCTCATGTCCCCCCACCAAACTGTTCTCATGTCCCCCCCGAACTGTCCTCATGTACCCCCACCGAACTGTTCTCATGTCCCCCCCCGAACTGTTCTCATGTCCCCCCCCCGAACTGTTCTCATGTGCCCCCCCCGAACTGTTCTCATCTCCCCCCCGAACTGTTCTCATCTCCCCCCCGAACTGTTCTCATGTCCCCCCCCGAACTGTTCTCATGTCCCCCCCCCGAACTGTCCTCATGTCCCTCCCCGGACTGTTCCCATGTGCCCCCGCCCGAACTGTTCTCATGTCCCCCCCCCCTGAACTGTCCTCATGTCCCCCCCCGAACTGTTCTCATGTCCCCCCCCCGAACTGTTCCCATGTCCCCCCCCGAACTGTCCTCATGTCCCCCCCACCGAATTGTTCCCATGTCCCCCCCCCGAACTGTCATGTCCCCCCCCGAAACTGTCCTCATGTCCCCCCCCGAGCTGTTCTCATGTCCCCCCGCCGAACTGTTCTCATGTCCCCCCTCCCGAACTGTTCCCATTTCCCCCCCTGAACTGTCCTCATGTCCCCACCCCCGAATTGTTCCCATGTCCCCCCCCGAACTGTCCTCATGTCCCCCCCCCGAACTGTCCTCATCTCCCCCCACCGAACCGTCCTCATGTCCCCCCGAACTGTCCTCATCTCCCCCCCCGAACTGTCCTCATGTCCCCCCCGAACTGTCCTCATGTCCCCGCCGAACTGTCCTCATGTCCCCCCCAAACTGTCCTCATGTCCCCCACCGAACTGTCCTCATGTCCCCCCCCAAACTGTCCTCATCTCCCCCCCGAACTGTCCTCATGTCCGCCCCGAACTGTTCTCATGTCCCCCCCCGAACTGTTCTCATGTCCTCCTCCTAACTGTTCTCATGTCCCCCCCGAAATGTCCTCATGTACCCCCACCGAACTGTTCTCATGTCCA